>JBBPCS010026285.1:0-15092 GCA_037974645.1 Hollardia meadi
TGTGTGTGTGTGTGTGTGTGTGTGTGTGTGTGTGTGTGTGTGTGTGTGTGTGTGCGCGTGCGTGCGTGCGTGCGTGCATGCACAATGCATGCATTTTGTGTGGTTTTTAATACAATAGTGTGTCTGCTTGTACTTGCACATGCATGCACAAACATAACGTGTGGCCAGCAGGCTGTCTTTCCATTTGCTGTGCTCATGTCAAATAAACGTTATCAAACGATTTGCTTTGCTTTGCCACAAGCTTTAAATTTGTTATCTTAAATATTTATATATTTAACTTTGTTAAATTTGTATCGGTCTGTCTGTCTGTCTGTCTGTCTTCAGGTGAATCTGGTCTTGGGAAGTCGACACTCATCAACTCTCTGTTCCTGACTGACCTGTACTCCAAGGACTACCCTGGACCCTCCCAGCGCATCAAGAAGACTGTGCAGGTGAGGCCATTTTCAGACTCATTTGGTACCATACATGATTTTAACATTTAGTTCATGTATTATCATAAAGTTTGAGTTGTAAGTAGGTTAATGTTCAGCTATTATACTAGACACATTAGAAATTCTATCTCCGGCTATTACAGCAACGGCTGTAATACTAAGGAGTATTAGGAACACGGCACTCACAGATTGAGTTGCGAAGAAGTTCGATAATGCCGTAATGGCCTCTCAGCAATTCAGATAGGTCTAGTGTTGTTGCTCATTTACGGCTACATCCGCTGGTTAGAAAACAACCAATCAGAGCCACTACAAATCAAAGCTTTGTTGGCAGGATTAGGAATGGGAAGGTCATCTCAAGCCAGAAAAATAACCACATCCTTGTGACCATTTTTGATGAGACGCAGCTGTACAGTTTCTTGTAAACTGACTTCCAGAAATAATTTTTAAATGACCATATTTTGTTGATTATTAACTGCTACTGCTGCTTATATGTCAACTAGAAACGATGCTGGCGGGTTGGATATTTAACTCATGAACTCATGACACGATTGCTTAGGTCAAAACATGACTGTCCAGTCCAATTATCAGGCTAGTAATGTCCATTGCCCAGTGGGTGGGAACCGCTGCTCTGAGGGGCTGCTGTTGGTCAAAAAAGTGTTTAGACTTCAGTATTTTGTTAATGCGGATGGTAAAGAGACTTACAATATCTGTCCAAAGATTTATTATTTCTCACTTGGACTGCATTTATTTACTTGAATTCAGGTCCATTATAAGCTTAATTGTTCTCTGTGCTTGTATGATGTCCCAAATACAAATGCTTTCCAGATGTTTGAATTGCTTCATGCACAATGACAGTTTTTATTTGTATCATGAAGTGTGTAGTGTCTAATGTTTTCAGTTTTTCAGACATGTATGTGAATTATTTCGAGGGGTAAACCTCTTTCACCGCCTGTCCCAACAAGGCAAACATGCCAAACCCACCACAACTTGCCCTTTCATCAGTCGATCCGAATCCTACAACCATGAAAATTATCAATTATAAGACATCTGCAAACATTTGAGTGTCGTGCATTCCAAGATATTGAGTGTCTGTTCTTTGAGAGAGTGGAACAAAGGACTGTTCAGCTGCCACCTCTGACTTTTTCACTCCTCAAACCTGACTCATGACCTTTTTGTTATCTGCACACTCCACAGACAAAGTTCAAAGACACGTTATCTCTGACCACTCTGTCTCCATATCATGTCCAACATCTCTACTGCTTTTAGAAGCTCCTCATATCTAAGATGACTTCATGGTGTTCTCCTGCCTGCAGGTCATTGTATTGATTAGATACTGAGACTCCAAAATCATAACCTGATCATGACCTTTTAATGATGCTAGATCCTTCCTATCCCTTAGCTGTGTATGACTTAGTGCTAGAACTGAGAAGCAGAGTTGGCTTTGTGTTACTCAGATGTGACCTCATTACGTTGAAAGCATTTTATGAGTGACTCAAAAATATTTTTGTACGCTGGGAAGGAGCTACTTGATATTTATTTGTATGTATATGACTTCTTGGAAACATTTAATTTCAGAAGGAAATATAGCTGCTTACATATTCAGCACAAAAATATCATCGGGCTTCAAAGGCACATTGGTTGAACCAGTCCTAATTGGCATGCAGCCACTGAGAGTAAAAGGCTAAAGCGCATATAGAAGACGGGAGGGTGGGAGCAACAGATGGAGTATTTTGAAAAGGAGGAAGAGAGAAGGATGGAGTATCGTGGAAAAGGAGAGTGAGAAAGGATGGAAGAACTAGGAGGGAAACAGCAAGGCCACAAGGCCTGTTTTTATCCTTTTATGGTCATGAGAAACAGAGACGGAGGAGGAGGGAGGCTGCATCTGGATCAGCAGTGGGGAGCAGAGGACAGAAGTGTTTGGGAAAACTGAAAGAGGAGGGAACGAAGAAGATGATGAGTGCAACTAGAATAAGGTGGAAGTGAAAGGATGTGAACAGAGGAGCGATTTAGCCAGGAGGAAAGAGAAGGGATGCAGGTAGCGGGAGAAGAGGGAAAGAAGTAGGGTGATGGGGGAGGGAAAAAAAACAGAGCAGGGTAGAACTAAAGAGAGTGTCTGAGGACTCAGGCAGTGATGGGTTAGTTGGAGATGACAGGGGAGAGACAAAGAAAAACAGGGAATTGGGTGAGAGTCCTTGTACTTCCCTTGGGGCCTTATACGGGTTAGTAGCAGGGCAAGAATGTTCCCATGAAATGTAACACCAACCCACCCTCACACAACCACACACAAAAAAAGCAGCATCCTCTCTTTACTTGATTGAAAAATTGTTTGCCTAATCCTGAAAATTGCTCCCACACACTTGAAACACATTGTGAATCACTTTGCAGCAAGATTTGGCTCCCACTTAACACTGTACGCTGTCATCTTTGCACATCAACACAAACAAGCATCACCCACACATCCGCAGCGCACATACATGCCTTTTCCTAGAAGCCAGCTATTCAGTTCGCCACTTGACTGACCAAAATTTCTTCTGTGTAGGCAGGGAGCGAGAAAATTCAGCCAAAAATTCCTAAATACACTGTGAGATTCTTAAAAATGTATTCATGAAACTTGTTTTCATCCAAATTACAGCCAAATTTGTCCAGGTTTTTTTTTGGTTTTTTTTTCACTGGAACTACTTTCTACTGGGAACAAATTCTAATACATGAAAAGAGTATACAGTAAGGTCTGTAGATTAGATCGGACACCTATGAATTGTTTTATTTAATTTCTTTGTGCTGTGAGCAGCACAAACTCAATCCCATTCACCTCCAGTGTATTGAGGTTGAGGCAGAAATCTCAAACCGTTTCAACCATATTTTTTTTATACTCTAAAGACTCATTCACCCCAATAAAAACTGCTAAATTTAGCAGCAAAATCATTTCATTTCAGTGGAACTTTGTTCTTTTGTGTTTTGACACACAAATTTGCACCGTTGACCAGTAGTAAGCTATCTTTAAGCTGTTGTAGCTTCTCAGCTGTCTGTCACCGTCCACTTTGATTTAACCTTCCTCTGTCATTATATAAGCTGCTGTACAAACACAGACAAAACACCATCCCATTGTTAAATAAAACTTCCTGTACAGAAAAGTGGTTGGATACCAAGTGTACGAAGCTTTGGAGCTTTTGTCACTAGCTTGCACTATCGTGTTCCCTGATGGTTAGCATGTTATCAGCAAAACAACAAAAGAAGCCCCAGCTGTCAAATGCTAAATGTTGTCTTAACACAAGCAGTCATGCAAAAACTTAACCTAAGTTAAACCTAAGTTGGGTAGTCTATAACAAAATTCTAAAATAAATCAGGAAGTAGCTGATCAAACAATAATAAATCTGACCAGATTTTTGATGCCAGTTTTTGGTACTTGACAGAGTTTGTGTTACGTACATATTTAAGCCAAAAAAGTATTGACGTTTAACACCCAACACTACTAGAGGAAAGTAAGAAAATATGTTTTTGTATCATTTGTTACTAACTATTAATTGGTCAATTGTGAACGGAGACAGCTCCCAGCTATGACACAGTAGGCCGAAGTAAAAACCTTGTATTGTAAACATTAGATTAGAATGGAGTCAAACACAGTCCTGTGTACAGTCATGACAGTTTAGTCATTATGTCATATCCATCATCTTTTATCTCTTCCGTCAGCTTTTAATGACTTTATGTGACCAGGGATGCATTTTTTATGTCAGCTAATAGAGGTCTGAAAGAACTCCACAAGCCTTCATAGGATTTCTTTGAGTGTTGAACCTCAACATTTTTTGGTACATCTGTCCGTAGCACCACAGCATTAAATGTCTGAATGCCAGTATTGAAACCTGAGCCTCTTCCATCTGCTGATGAAGGCCATGAGATGTGGTTGAAAGATTGATGCTTAAATGGTTCCAAATTTCTATCAGAATTTTTGCTATTTTGGATTGTCAGTTTTTGTACAGATGCTTGTGTGTAGGAAAAAAAAGTTTACATTTGACAACTTTGTCATCAATTGTTAAATGAAAAGGGGGGCTTTGTAGAAACACACTAAAAGTTGTAAATGGAAAAAGTATTGTTTTGGTATCGGTTATGAACCTATGCCCAGCTCTACAGACTTTCTCAACATGGAAAACCATGTAATCATTTAATCACAGTGCAATACAAAGGTTCCCAAAACTTTGAATGTTATGTTTTTGTCACCAGCATCATTTAGATTTCTGCAAGAATTGTAATAAAGCAAAAATGTTCTCACTGCACTGATTCAGTTTTTTTGTGTGCTCCTGGGCAATGAAATCCTGTTTTTCCACCATTAGTTTGTGATTTTAGATGCTGTGTGTCTCAGCTGTGTGTCTTAAATTGAGTGTAGAAACAAATCAGGTCATGTTGCTGTATCTTTTGCATCTCCACAGGACAGCAGTTCTGTTATGTTCCAGTCTACGTACCATGCGCAGTGCTAAATTTACTCAGTTTCGGAGAGACATTGCTCATTTCGAACCTCATGTGAACCCCAAGAGGGGAAACGTGGGCATACATGCTCACCTCCAAGTAGCATTTAGTGTGTGTAAGTGTGTTTGCTGCAAGTGCTGTGGTCTGAGGTTGAGGAGGAGAGACGGGGTCAGAGTATTTATATTCCAGAACAATCTCTCATGCTTTGTCGCTCACTCACATTCCCCAAGATCAGATTTCTTTTTAAATGATGGTGTTGAGACTGGCGACATTTTTGAGGTTTTCTCCCAATCTGTTTTTCTTCGCAGAAATGGTGGAAATAGCATATTTGGTTTTAAGATGGCCAAAATGTCATGCAAAAACACTTACTTTACAAACACGCATTTTACCACACGCGCTGGATTCACAATTTAGCTCAAATGTGTAAAACAACTGCGGTGCGTGAGATATACGCTCATCTGTAAAGTCAGACAGATTATCTTAAGGTTTTTGGAAGCTGAAGAATGTTTGTGTTAGGGCGAGAGGACTGAAGTTTGAGTTAAAGGGGTGATCCTAAAATAACTAGATTGCCTTGTGAAAGTATGCGGTGAAGCGAGGGAACAGCAGACGAGCTGCAGGAAATGATGGATCTGTGGGACTGAATGTGAATATATGTGACTGAAGAGGAAGATGAAATGGTTTTGTTTGTCTGCTTTTTCTGTTTCAAGCTAAAGCCACACGCAAAGCTCCATCAGACAGTTTTCTGAACATGAATATGTTGGATCTTAAATTACTTTAGCATTATGTGATTCATTATGCATATTGTGGCACCACAGACAGATTAGTCAGCAGGACCAGGTTTACCTTTTTATAACATGTCAAATATATACTGAATAGTTCTGAGTAACACTTGACTTTTAGGTCAGTAGTAGTCTTCCATGACTGTACACAGATGGTTGCACATTTCAGGCCATTTGTTGCAACATACATGTTCTTTACATCATTGGTCATATATAATGCATTTTCCAAGGCAGACATTGCTTTTTATAAAGTTTAGTAATCAACTAGTAGAGATCTTAAAGAGCAGCTTAAAACCCCATTTTAGCTTGAATAGTTTTAACCTTATGAGTAAACATGATGTAGCCCAAATGTACATCTGGGGTGTAAAGTGCAAGGGTGGCATTTTATTGATTTATTTTATTGTATTGGTCTAGAGCCTTACTTGATTTTCTGGAAAAAGGCCAAAAAACTGTATTCTAATCTTTGGACTGGAATGAATTCATAGAGTAATAAAGTGAGCACACATGTAATTTACTAAAACAGAAAAAAGGATTTAGTGTTTTGTTGAACTAGCTTAAGCAGTTCATAAACTGGCAGTGAATGTGAAATTTACTCTTTTACAGTTTATGGAAGAAAAAAAACACTGCTCAGACGTGAAACCATGTACCTTGTTGTCATTATCATAATTTTGAATACCTCACACTCATTTGTGTTGGACTGGCACATCATTTAAATCTAATGCTTAGTCACTGTTAACTGTCTGTGACCTTGGCGTAAATTGGCCCTGTGACACCAGGCCGAAGGTGTCGATGAGCCTCTGCGGCTCTAGTTTTGTCTCACACCCTTGGCGCTAGTTGGCCCATGTTGGTGGCTTTTCAGCCGTTTAAGCATGTTGAATCGGCCATTTGGAATGAAGCAACTGCGACTGTCAAAGTGGTGAACGAGAGTGGTGTGAAAATGGTAGCCAAGCAATGTCTCGTAACAATGTCTGCAGTCCTAGGTCTTCAAACACAGACTACTGCCACCTGCTGGTATGAAGAGTTATTTCCTCTAGTGCAGGTGCAGAGCATACATGCTAATTGGCCATTTGCTTTTGTCTTTTCGTGTTTTCACCTTTTGGCCCAGAGACAGGCGAGGCAACGCAACAGTCAACCTTCATCACCACTAGTTCTTCGATTTGTTGTGTCTGAGGCAAAACATGTCATAAAACTTCTAGTTACGTTTTTCTACATGCTCCATTCAGAAATTTTCATGCACCACAATTCTGTAATAGTTCTGGCCTTAATTACATCATTTTAACAGCATGTATCTAACTTATAAATCATAAACCACTTTTTAAGAGTAATTACAGCAGGATAATCTATAGGGTGTTGCAAGCTCTCTCCGAAGTGCAGTATTTCCCAGTTCACTATCTAGGATACTACATCACAACTAGGTGTGATCAGAAATTCAGCAGATTTTGAAGTTTTGAACCCATAGAGGTCAGTTCAACAGTGCTTTTCCTCCATCTGAGATTAAGTGTGTAGTGGCTGTTCAAAACGTTCAATCTAGCTGCCTTGAGTCAGTTCCAGGATTCCAGGAAACAATAATACCATCAGTCACATTCATCTTTAACTTTGTTTAGTGTGTGTTTTGTCTCTTCTTTTTGGCAAACAAATTATGCTCAAAATACAAGCGTGGGGAGGTTCGGAGAGAGTCTGTAACCATAACTGTACAAAAGTGTACAAAAAGAACACTTACAATTAATGAATAGTGAATAGGCAACCAGATGAGCTGATAAACAAAGATCCACAAGGCCCAACATTATTATTTACACGATATTGTCATATGTGTAGTTTTAATGCGATATTCATATTAAATTTTTTAATATCACGGTTAGCGTCAGTAATGACATATCGTGACACCCCTGTGGTAATCCTCCATCCCTTACCTACACACCATCACTGTTCCAGATATTTGCTGCTTAGAGGATGGGAAGTGTCTGAGATTCCTCACAGATACAACCAGCAGACATTGGTATGTATGAATCTCCCAGCAGGCTGTGTGGGTGCACTTAATGATGTATCATCAGTGCCCTGAGTGGGAGAGGAAAGTGCCACATTGTAGGCCAATATGTGTGGGAACATTCAGGATGCTAGATTGCATTCTGAATTTTATTTTCAGAAATATTGTTATAGAAATATCAGAACAACTAGGTTTTAGATGTGAGGCATAGGTTTTGATTGAGATCAGTTGTGTGCTAAGTAATGTGAATGTTGCTGTGTTTCAGGTGGAGCAGTCCAAAGTGCTGATTAAGGAAGGAGGGGTCCAACTGACACTCACCATTGTTGATACACCAGGGTTTGGAGATGCAGTGGACAACAGCAACTGGTGAGGAGTAAAACCTAGTTAAACCTTTCCAAATGATCATATGTTCTTTATTATCTGATTTCCTCCTTTTTTCTCTCTGCCTGATGCCTTTCCTCCATCTTCCCAGTTGGCAGCCAGTCATAAACTACATTGACAGTAAGTGTGAGGACTTCCTGAATGCAGAATCGAGGGTGAACCGCAGGTCCATGCCAGACAACAGAGTCCACTGCTGCCTGTACTTCATAGCACCCTCTGGACACGGGTAGGTCTGCATGAGCGGAAGGTGTAATATGATATGGTTGATGTAACGTGAAGTAATGATGACACACAAACTGAGGCAATGATGACAATTCATGCTCTAAACATGACATCAATGCTGTCAGTGTTCTTATAGAAAATAGCTCTGTAGCTGCGAAATGCTCCATCATATTAATCAGCTAGTCGCTAACATTGTCTGCTGTTGTGCTGGGCAGGTGGTGTACAGAAAAAAAAACACTGAAAGACACCAAAACGCTGAGGTTGACTGCAGAGTCATGTGGTAAATATCTGTGGATCCGTCACCTCAAGCGACCTCTTTCACATTAAAAATAGTCTTTTGACCTATTGCTAAAATAAAATAATGATTACATCAGCTTAAAGATTCTTCTAAGGTTAGAATCTCATATAAAATGATAGTTATAACCAGATGAACTAAGATATTCAGCATTTTAGAAGCAGCAGTTGGTAAGTGGGAGGATGGTTTTGTTCTGGTCAAGATGCTCCTGCTGCGAGTCCATTTGTATTCAAAGGTGTTATTCACTAACACTAACCAACATTGTTCTCTACTGGTCCAAATGACAGTGCTGTTGCCAGTCAGTGAAATCAATTGAATCAGTGTTGAAAATGTGATGAAAACCTGTAGACTCTATGACCCTCTTTTGGCTTGGAGAATTCTACTATGAGGGAAAGTCTACCTTTCCATCCAGCTTCCTATCCCCTGCGTGCTCCACGAGCTGAAGCTGAAGCAAAAGTGTGTGTGTGCGTGTCTGCGCCAGCCAGTGTTTGTGACCCGCAAAGGTTATATAACCCAGTTCTGCTCATGCTCAGTAGAGTTCTGCTCTCCATCACTGAATCATCCAATCAGAGTGGAGGCTTGGAGCAGCTCACAGAGGCAGGCCTCTCATCTCAGACAGGCATACCTCTCTCATCATGCAGTGTCTCAGATAGTGTGTGTGTGCATGTGCATTTGTGTGTGTGTTCACTTGGCATCACTGGAACATTCTCTGTTTCTCGGTATAGCTGAGTTAAAATGTGAAGCTTTCCTCATAACCCAAAATCCATCCACTCCAGTTTCATACATCTAAATCATCCCTGGATTGTTTATAAATCTGCTGAAACGAGTTCCTTGAAAACGTTTAAAATGACATTAATGTGCAAATCTTTTAATAGTATCAGCCAGAAACTGTGTGAACACATTGCTTGCTGTTAAGGAGGCGATTGGCCTCTGTCTTCTCTATAACAGTTTCCCTCTGTAATAGTGCTTTTTGCTTCTGATGGGATGATACCAAAGCCTGATAATCACTGTTGTTAATTTTTAAGGAGCTGAACCATTTCCTGCTATAGAAACATCATTGTAGCTCTGTTTGAAATATCTTCATGCTGAATCTTATCCATATGTAGCCAGGAACAAGAATTGGAACAACACATGAGACAGAAAACATTTTCAAAAAGCGTATTAACTATAAATGCCTTTGGAGAGGGGATTTTAGCCATGCTAGCAGCTTTGCTCAAGAGATGGTAATGTCAGTCGGTTGGTAGTTCAGTCGGTCAGTCTGTTCACCATTTTGGTCCAGACTGAAATATGTCAACTATTGGATGGATTGACATGAAATTAGGCAGTATAAAAATCAACTCATTCACAGCATCTGAAGCTACATAAAATTGCCATTACACTTGCATAAGAAGGTACAACTAAGCTATACTGCAAAATAAACAGACCCTACTGTCTAGGTAACAAAATAAGACAAAGTGCAGCATATGTCTTTAACCAAATAAATCCCAATAAATACCTGGGCCATGCCCCACTCATCACACTCCAGGATTGTTGATATAAAACCAAGCTAACAACAGCTGCAGAACTGCAGTGTGCACCTAAGGGACTTGTGAGTCAGTAAGACAGTCAGTATCCCTTGCAGTCCTCAAGTCTCCTTCTGCGAAATCAGACCCTCTGACTCCTGTTTTATCTGGGACCCCATTCACTCCAGGATTCCTCTGATGCTGCTTTATACACCAACCTGACCCTGTTGTTAGAAGATCACACACACACACTCTGTCTCTGTGAACTTGTGAACCATGCAACAGCTGTTTGCTTTTTGTGCTTCTACATTCCTGGGATGAGTACCCCAACATGTCCTTTACTCACAGTTATTACACACAGACACACACACATTTACAGAGTCATGTCCGCACATAGCATGCATCATTTAATGTACATATATAAAAATACATGTAACTGCATTTTAATAGCCACCATGCAAGGTGCCGACCTGACCAACGGGAGCATTTTGGGGTTCATTGTGTTCCCCAGGGACCCACTCTACCTCCTGAGCCACAGCCGACCCTGTGCAGTTATATTTTTACATAGTTTTCTCCTTTATGCAGTACACACTCACTTTCCACATACACTGCCCTCGCCAATCTCATGACGGACCAGAGCTCTCTGTTTCTGCCCACACAACTGAATATGAGACCCACTTGTTATTCAGACAGAAATGGAGAGCCTATTGAAATCTACAAAGACAATCTCTCATTAGGCCAGCAAGACAAAACCGTCAGTTGTCAACACAAAAGAAGAGCACTGTCACACTCAGCTGGCCTCATTGTGTCGTTGCTGTGGGCTAAAAGCAAAGTATGGATTTGTTTGGCCCTCTGCTGGGGACCCTTTGAACTGCATTTAATTTGAAAAGCCATGCACTGAGGATGCCCACTGTGGCATTTCCTTTGACTCACAGGATGTGTCGCACTGCCTGACAGGGCTGCTGATCCACACGTAATTATTTAATCGTAATTAACCACAAGCCTATTTCAGGTTTTCATTCATCAGTTTTCAATAAGAGCTTATTATCAGCTTATCCTGTTCAGGGATGAGGAGGGCCAAGACTAACCCATCTCTGGTTGGCAGGGAGACACGGTGCAACCAAAACAGACCACCAGAAAATATTTGTACGCACACAAATATATTTACCTTAATTGAGAGAGGTTATCAGTGGAAAAACAGGCGGTTGTTAATGGCCAGCGACTGGGTCAGCTGGGTCGAGTTCAGCTGTATGCTTTTCTATTATGATAAGCCTGTTGAGTATACCACACCAATCAGGTGTTGCTTAGCTGTACAAATGAATACACTTCTGTTGACATGTTGCTGATTTTGGTCAAATATTTTCCGTCTGTCTATCCTTCAGTCTGAAGCCGCTGGACATCGAGTTCATGAAGAGACTTCATGACAAAGTCAACGTCATCCCTCTTATTGCAAAAGCCGACACCCTGACCCCAGAGGAGTGCCAGCTTTTTAAAAAACAGGTATTTATGTGTGAATGTGTCACATTAGTGGGATATGCAGTGCTGCTCCTGCTACTAAGGTAGATTTAAAGGCCAATTTTTAGCATACTGTCTGTCTATCTTATTTTACTCACTACACACAACAAATAATGTACATGAAAAGCAATAGTAAACATTTTGGGAAATAATACTAGATTTCTTCTAAGAGTTAGATGAGAAGATTGATACCACTCTCATTTCAGTGTTTCAAGTATTGAGCTAGTGCTTGGAGGCAATTAGTTTAGCTTAGCATTAAGACTGAAAAGAGCCAGGCTAGCAGTTTTCACAGGCTTCCAAAGTCCTTGCGAAATTAAGCTAATCACTTCCTGGCTCTTGCTCTAGTCCTCACGCAGAGACATGAATGTGGTATCAATTTAACTCTCAGAAAAACAAACAAGTAAGCATAAAATGCCAAATTATTTTCTTAGGTTGCCATAGATTGTTCCCTAAAAGAGAAATTAAAATCCTTTTTTAAGCTGCATATGTATGGAGGCCTATAGTGTGTAATTGTTACCTTCATTCTGATTACTTTCTCCCTTCGTCAGATAATGAAAGAGATTCAGGAGCACAAAATAAAGATCTATGAATTCCCAGACACGGAGGACGACGAGGACAACAAACTCATCCGAAAGATCAAGGTAATTGTCTTTTGTCTTTTTTGTAAAACTTGATTAGCAGACCTCTGATTGATCTCAACAGGCAAAGAGTCACAGACAGCTAAAGGGCAGTCTGCCTCTATCCCATTCCCCCATGCCTGGCTGCCTAATTGCATAACTCTTCAGCAACTTTCTAGAAAAGCATGTTGAACAGCTTTCACTGGGGATTGCTGTCCATGTAAATCTGCCCCAGTAACAAGAGTCACGCATTGCACTACACGTGTTAATACCCCACTGCCCCCCCTCCAGAATGATGTCGGCCATTAGTAACTGTGCAGCATCCAAAACAGTGAGATGTGTAGTCGCAGTGTAGTCAATAATCTGATAACATCTGTGAACCTTGACACATGAATTTTCGCCGTTGACCACGAGCAAGCCAACTGTACAGAGCTGACCACGGAAAGAATAGAGAGTCCAAACTGGAGAAGTAATTGTAGCTTATCAGCCGCATTGCACTTGTCAGTTGTTTAAACCCTCCTCTACAAGTCTTTAAATAAACTGCGTGAACTTATTTTCTCATTACCGCTAAGCTGACTAGCTTGCTAATTGACTGTCAACAAGCTCACTAGGTCACAAAGCGTTTTCCCCTTTTCAACAACACATGATATACAATCCTGAGAACAAAATGATAATTGTGACTGTCTAGTGCTAGCATGTTCCCTGCTTGCTAGTGTGTTTAGCTTTCCTGCCACAGCTACAGTCAAAACTGTCAGTGGTTTTAATGTTGTGGCTGACAACTGTCAGATCTGATCTGATATTTTGCTGTGCCTTTTTATGTTAACAGACATAAGTATCTCAACCCAAAAATTCATGCAATTAACCCGAATTAAACAGATGTCAGGTACGGTCAGTTGACACAGGAAGTGACCAGTCAGACTTGAAGAACAGTCCTTCAATCAGCAGAAAGCAAGGGTTAGGGTTAGCAATACTCCATCCAGAAAGAGCTGATTGCTGCAGCTTGTTCACAATAAAAGTTGTTTGTCTTTTCCACTCCAGGAGAAGATGCCGCTGGCAGTGGTCGGCAGTAACGTGGTAATTGAGGTGAATGGCAAGAAGGTCAGAGGTCGCCAGTATCCATGGGGCGTGGCAGAAGGTAGGTTCACTCAGGTCCACCGTGACAAAGGAAGAAGGCGGCTTCCATTTTGTAGCCAGGCCTATAAAATGAACTAGAAAGGATGTTAGGACACTTTGAGAGTTCATAAGGGGCAACATAGAGGCTGACGCATGTCGACGTTTGACGGTTGACGTATGACAATGTCCAGCAGCAGTCATCATATTATCTGTATCATGGTGAATGAAGCATGATATTCCTGAGAGTGTGAGACGTAGTGCATGTTTTCCACAATGGCCCCCTGTATTCACTGAATGTATTAACTAGCAGGTAATAAAATGACTTGTCAAAATGTATTTTCGGCTGGAAACGAGTTGAAAAATCAGCGTTTTACTACCACATGGCACAACATAATCATAATATAACTACTGGAGCTGGAGAGGATTAGTCTAAAAATAGATTTTCACTTTAGTAGAATATCTGTCACTTCATTATTGTTGATAGCCACAAACAGATTTTGCCAAGCCAACTTTCAACTCATTTTTTGCTTTTTAATCACGTGTGAAATGTATTTATAAAAATTCTGACCACAGTTGAGTTTTGTACATTTTGGCAAATGGCTCCACACTCCTTGTCTTCAAATACCAGTAACCTGTGTCGGAGAACTATTAAGTCTCAATGCATCTGCATTTTCCTTTTTTCACTTTATGAGCTTAAAGATCTTGATAATGGAGGATAATAAATGTTAATGGATTTAATTCCATCTGATCATCCCGTGTGGCTGCAGAAGACAATCCAATTACCCATCACATGGGCCAGGCTTTAATACCCCACACAGTGCCTCTTAGCCCCATGAAACAACAATGACAGGCAGTTTTAGGCAGCTGGGAAGACCGTGAGGTATCATGCCCTTTTTATTGCAAAAGAAACTCTTCAATCAGGCGGCTGCCCACCTGTCAGCACACATTGGCATAAATTTGAACTCTTTTAAACTTCGTCGTCCTGCTGAACACCTTATTGAGGGTTTGAATCTCAGTGGGTGGCACCTGGATGGTTTTCGAGGATCAGTTCCCAATGACTGACGGCCTGTTGCTTCTTCACTTGAGTCTATATTAACCAGGACCGATGAACAGGGAGAACTGACTTTTACATTATTTTTTTAAGTAATTAAACCTTGCATTTAGAATATTTTATCACAGATGTGTTCCCAAGGTCAAGAAGGAACCTCCACATTGAATTAGATGGTTTTGTTTTTGTCTGGGAAATAAATGAACACAATATGTCCCAAAAGATTTTGTTAAATTTTGACAAGTACGACATTATCTGGCAGTTGCTACATTGTTATGTTATACTGTACACCCACCTGTCTTCCCCTCAACACAATCAAACCCACATGCACAAAGTCCTTTTTGGTAGTGTTGTTGTTGACCCTGATAGGGATTCTGGAAAAGTGAGATAGACATGGTGTATTATGGAATATGTTGTTTCAGCAGCAAGCACTGACTGACTCAACCTACCAATCAGAGACTGCCACGCTTTCACCATTAGCCACGATGAACTGTTGATGCTCTTACTGGTGTGTTAGTTTTCATTTGTTTTAAAATCTTCTGAAAGATGATATGCTGTATATATCTTTATATAAAGTAATATACCTTTGTTGCTCTGTGGTTGACCATTTATCAGTCTTTCACTTTTTCATTCTTTCTTTTCTCTCTTTTTTTCTTTTTTCTTTGTCTATTCTTTTCCATGACTGACAGAGGGCATTTTTGGTAAACCAAACCATTTTTCACATGATTTCGACCTCATTTGTGGGGG
>JBBPCS010026303.1:0-23614 GCA_037974645.1 Hollardia meadi
CTACTCTACATGTTAAGTGTCATGAGATAACTTTGTTGTGAATTGGCGCTATATAAATAAAATTTGATTTGATTATAGTTAGAGGATCTATGTGATTGTTAGCTACATTGACGCTGCAGTTGTTGGAGTCCACTACACTCAAGCACTGTGTAATACCTGACCCCATATTTAATGAAACAGGGGGAGAAATGAGGCCCACTGTACTGTTTGTCAATGCAGAGTAATGGCTGCATTTTGAACCCTTGCCCCACTGTAATGGCCAGGAATAGCATGAGGCCTAGCTTCATAAGCTAACAGGCAGCTGGCCTAGTAGCCTCTGACAGGCGCTGCCTGGCACTGCTGAGTCTTGTCAAGACTCCTTGGCCTCGTAGATACCACGTGTCAACAGGGGGTTTCACATCAGTGTGATGATGGTTCAGAGGCATAGGCAAGCTACGCCTGTGAACTCCCCAGGAACTTTCCATCCTCCACCCTTAATTTAACCTATAAATTATTTAGTTTATGTATTTGTATTATGTATTTCATTTAACTGGGAATCAATATCTTTGTCATGAAATTAAGGCAGTATAATAATAGAAGATGGAATGGAAAGCAAGATTTGCCATTATGTCACTACCCTCTTATGATAAAATTAGCAGTTGGTCCAAGCAAATATGAATTGCAGCGGTTGCTTGCTGCACTTGATCTTTATAATAAGGTTAAGGGAGCGAACTCAAGGATGACTCCTGATGCAGCTAAAGACAGATGGTAATAGGACATGACCTCAATAACTGTTGAAAGCTGAGGGTGTTCTGACTGCAAAAGAGATCATCTAGCCCTGGAGAGGATTCTGTGTCCAGTGAAGAAATAAACAGAACTTAATTGACTAAAAATTATCGGGCTGTGCTTAATTGGGGCATGCATGAAGCTCATGCACAATCATTTCATCAACAGGTATGCCACAAAGAGATTTGCCGGACTGTTGGAGCAGGTCGGAACAAATCCAGTTTGCACACATTGCTCTTAAGGGGGTACCTGCATCATTGGCTGGATGAGGCTTCATGATTTTGGACACTGCACACCTCAAGGCAGAGTGCATTTTGGCACACTGAAGAGAGCTTGGCAGCATGGTGTACTGTTTAGCCTCTGGGAGAATCCCGGGCTCCAGACAACCTGAGCTTGAATGTGTTCTAAGATAGATCCATGCTCCCTTATTGGTGGAGATTTATGTTCAAAGTTAATCGAGTGGGAAAGAAAGGTGACCTTCACACTCGGAGCCTCCTACAATACAGTCGTTTTGAACATTGACAGCACTGTAAGCATGCTAAGCACATTGTTGTCTAGTCAGGCTGTGCAGAGCATATTTTAAGTCTCTGCTAGTTTTCTCTGAGATGATTTGAGCATACATCCTGTTTAAGTTGGAAAGGAACACTATTTTCCCTGAGATAAATCATTCATCCGGTGATTGACCTCTATGTGGGCCAGTAATTCTAACGGGATCCTGACCTGTCAAAGCTGATTTGTTTCAAATGTCAAGAGGGCCACAAGGGTGCCCCGACTTGAACTCTCTGTGATGAGAGAAGTTAGCAAAAAAAAAAAGAGAGAGGGAGATTTACCACCAGATATGGAATTTAGCCGTTTCGCATAAACTCAATTTATCATCAGCGCATTATCGTTCTCTATCCTAAAATAGTAGGGGGAAAAGAAGCACAGTGCATCTTCGATTAACGACCCTTCCAAAGTGAATCCAAAGGCATGAAAACATTTTTGTCCCTCTGCATGCCTCTCTCACAAACAGGAAATAATAATGTAAAAGAACTTTTCTTTTTAATTCTTGTTCATAATCACAAATAAATTTTCTTTGCCATAGTTGCAACACTGTCAATCTGTAATTGCTCAAGCGTATATTCTGATTTTTAAAATATTTTTTTAAGATAAAGGTCTGTTCTTTCATACTCTGAAACCCTAAACATCTCATTGACCAGATCCACTGTGGAAAAAGAAGTTGTTTAAGGTTCAGCTCAGGGAGAAATTCAGCAATCTGGACTGTATGGATAAACGAAAGCCCTCCTAGCAGACCTGATAGATACACTCATTCATCCACGAAACCCGTTGCAATTTGTCAAGTGTCAAATTACGCACCAGCAGAAGAAATCTTTCTCAAGACCTGCAAAAACCTGAATGATCTTTTGAAGTCAATTTCTTTAAATATGTGGAGAATTGTCGACACAAGGTGTGGTAAATGAATTTGTCAATTTCTCAAGATCTACAGTATATCCTGGTATACCATCGATGAAAGTGCACAAACAATAACAGCCTTAGTGTAATAAATAAATCCTGACAGCTGTTACCTGCAACTAGCAGGTGGCTTCTTTTCTAAACCTTGGAATTGATGTTTTTTTTTAATTCTTTGTAATAAACTCTAATTAATTTGTTTAATTAAAAACTTTTGTACAATATTTTTTGTTTTCACATAATGCTAATGTGAAGACAAGGCTGATTTCATCCCTTTTTTCCCCTTGTAATAGAGTTCAAATTAATAAGTAGATTTCACTCTGTGTGCTTACAGAGGAACGAGAGAAAAAGAACAAGCTTATGATGCCTGTGAAAATTCTTGGAAGGAAAAGGGGAAAAATCTTTCAGGTCCCAGCAGATTTTTCAAGGCCTTGATGATCCTTCCCAGCTAAATTTGGGATTATTTCCGGAGTTGGCAGTTCATCACGCTCGCATGCGGGAGGTGCTGAGGGCAAGAGGCTTGTCAGGAAGGCATTCTGCTGCCAATTAGTATCAATCGAGAGGAAAATAAGGGCTGCACTGTTGCAATTTTTACAGGGGTCTTGTTTTCCCAACGTACCTCCTCTCTGTTCCCCATTAGAACTGTTTTCCCCCTTTATCTCAGTGCTCAAACCTCTGAGCCATGACGCTAGCTGTGACACGGTGTACTTGATCTGATTAGATTAATTATCACTCATTTACTCTGTTGCAAAGAGATCTGAATCAAAGTAAGAACACTTTTCTTTCCTAATTGATGTCACCATTTTATATGCTTAAAAAAAGTGCCATCACTGCATTTGATTATAATGAATACATTTTGTAAGTAACTTCTTGGTAGTATTTGGTTGGTTTGTAATTCTTTCTGTAAAATTGCAATAAGCAAAACTTGTTTATAGTCTTTATTATGGATGCACACAGCAAATAGAAGAATTAATAGTTATAGACAGCATAGAGGGCCAGTTTCCTGGTGCAGATATACACAGATCAGCCACAACATTAAAACCACTGACAGATCAAGTCAATGACATTGACCATGGCTACAGTACAATGTTTTAGTGGGAAACCCTGGTATTCATGTGGATGTTCTTTGACCCATAAAACCCACCCAAACATTGTTTGTCACGTCCCTCGGGCTGTTCCTGAGCAGTTTTTGTGGTGTGGCAGCATGCATTGTCCTGCTGGGGGACCAATGTCATCGGGGTGTGCCGGTGCCATGGTAAAGGTAAAGGCTTTTTTGAATGAGAGAGCAGAGCATTTTATTTTTTTATTTTTATTTTTTTAAACAGATTTTACCAAAAGGAAAGAGTAAGTACTTATGGTTATGTGGCATGGAACAACTGTAGCATGAGACTTTAATGACTGAGGTTGAGGCTGAAGGGGTTTAATCCTTTGAGTCTTGGATAACCTTCCTAACTTGACTGAAAACTAGTCCCATGTTTAAGAGGTCCAATTTGCCAATCTTCATAAATGAATAAAAAATAAGAATTTTAGGCTCACATACATACCACTTGGATTCATCTCTTCGCTCTCTCCATAACCGTCATCATAACTCCAAAAACAGATTTACTGCATCTACTGGGGTCTGTCAACTAAAGTCCAGAGGTTAAAATTTAATGAGAATTTGGATGTGCTACAAAACTAAAATGATGGGCAGTGTGGGAGGATGGTTCTGCGTTAATACGGGTTCAAGCACACTATCATGTGTTGACACAGACAACACATTGTGCTGTTCACCCTATTGCTACCCGCTATTAAATACTGTGTCAAACCACGTTATATTCGAGACCCTGAAGTGTTCAGCCCTGGACACCCAAGGTGCATCGCTTGCCAGAAATCAGCTATGGATGGATGCTTCACCTCCCTCTCTCCCGTGTATTCTGTGCAAGCCTCCTACTCAGCAGGGAGGACCAGGGGGTCTGTCTGTGAAGGAAGTGTTGTGTGGGAGTTGGAAGCATCCCCATATTTGGTAATACGCTTAGCATTTTGTGCTGCTGTAATGCTGTTGTAAGCTACACTGAGATGATGAAGGCTTGTGTCCATTTCCTTTTCATTCACAGTGATGTTCATCTGGCAGGAAGCAGCTATGTACTCATATAGTGAGGCTTATTTGAGAGGCTTCTTTGGAGTTTCCAGGATTTATCCAAATTTAAGGCTCCAATTAAAGAAGTTTTAAAACTTAGCTGATTTTGAAATTGGGTTGAATCATGCACATAAGGAGAAACTTGACAGATTTTTTTCTCTCTAATCTCAAACAGGCAATCTCCAAGATTTGAAAATAATGATATTTATTAAGATTATCATGCTGGAAGGAGGCATGCATGTCACATGGTCACTCTGCCGTGATCTTATGGGAAAGCAGATGTAAACAAAATGGAGAGTGCAATAACAGCAGAGTATCAGGTTGGAGAGACGCAAACAAAATGTCAATTTTATTATCTGTCAGCAGTATGCTAGCTAACATTAGCCTCAAGGGCTAGAATGTTTACTGTTTTTTGGAGACACAGCTGCTCCAGGATGTCTCTCTCATTGGCTAGCATTGTCCCGCTCGGAAAGTATTGACGCAATCATACATATTTTAACTCCTAAATATTAAATATGTTTAGCATTATTGGGGTGTCCCTGATGAGTCTTTGAGCAGTTTGGGAGGTTTAAGATTAGATCTGTTAACCTCTCACCAGATAATCGTGATTGATACCGAACATCAGTACCGACCAACGTTCCAGACCAGATTGTCGGGAGAATTGAATCTGGGATAAGTCAGTCCAAAACCCCTGTAGTCTAAACCCACCTTTAGGTGGGAAAATTGATGTCACTCTTTAGTCTTTGTAATATTAGTTGTTGGAGCCAGAAGCTGGTTATATTAGCTTAGTGTAAGGGCTGGAAAAAAGGGGCAAAGAGCTAACCTGGCTGGGTCTAAAAGTCCAAAACCTGTGTAAAACAGCCAATTTGATATTTTACGGGAACTAAATACTCATAACATAATCCCCCATAAAATGTGAATTCATTTTCACACTGAGGGTTTTTTTTTTTGTACAGATTAAACAAACAAGATATACTATGTTAATTAGTTAGATAGATCCTGGTAGGTGGAATTTATTACTTTTGAACAGAATCAGACTAGCTGTTTCCCCCAGCTTCCTGCCTTTAAGATAAGCCAGGCTAACCTGCAGTTTGCTCCAGCTACATATTTACCATACAAACATAAGAGTGGTATCAATCTTCTCATCCAACTCCCAGCAAGAAAGCAACTCCAACTATTCCTTTCAAATGAATTCTTCAGTTTTACTGAGCGTTTGATATGTGGACTGTTTGAAAAGGCCATCAAAGCAGCACTTTACCACTAGCCAATGTACCAATAACTCTCTAAATAACTTGACTGAACTCCTTTATATCATTCCATCCTTAATATCCGGCTCCTGACAACATCAAATGAAAGGAACAGCGACTCACAAAAGAACCAATCAATTGCTGAAGATAAAGCAATTCTTTTTTTTATCTCACTTGATCAGCCTGACACAGCCGACCCATAATCAAATGTAACATGTATTAAGTATTCATGATATATTGAAGTGTTTCACTTCAGTCCAGGTATTGAGGTTTAGGTTAGAAGCATTTTCATGGTAGTGTAAGCTGACAGGTCAGTTGACCTGAGTAGAGCATCATCTTCTCTATTCTGAACTTATGAAATATTCAGCTAACTGGGAGACAAAGGAAGTGCCCCAGTAACATCGACCAACACAAGCTGTTCCCTGTGGCTCTACCTGCGAGCTGCAGGTGTGTGACTGCACCGAGCAACCTTTTGAGCTTCTAACTGCCCCTTGCTGCCACTGCCAAAACGAGTCAGTCCTATACCAGACTATGTGACTGATCATTCAGTCTTTTAAAAATGCATATTAAGTTCCATGCCTCAAGAGTTATGGGCGTCCTTGTGACGAGTGAAGTGATTCTGGGCAAAGGTGATTTATCTTGTTATACTGGAGGCACAGGGTTTATTCAGCAACGAGATTTAGACAGGTTATCTAGTTTGTACTGCAGTGCATGCTGGATCAAAATAAAGGCATTGTAGTGTACAAATTGTTATGGAGATCGACTGAAATGGATGTGTCACACATAGAGTCATCAGACGATCCGTTGGCAGCAGCAAGCAGTGTATAATTTGCAGATGTCTTGTTTCTATCAGTTCAATATCATGACTTCCTTTCTCTAATACCCACAGTGACGAGAAAATATAACATCTTTCACTGTGTGACAGCCCAAGAGCCAAATCCATTGGTGGTGTCACTCAAACGCTACGCATATCGGGAGGCAGCTTCAGATCACTTCTCCAGTTTGGAGCTTATGATATATGCAACCAGTGTTTCGGCCCTGATTGTTGATATTCTGAGACTGCTCTGCTGCAGCAAATTGTCCTTGCTGAAAAGAAGAAAAGTAGAGCACTTAAACTGTTTTGTGCCACAAAAAAAAAAAATCCATTGTGTTGCCTCAGCAGGCGTCAACAACACACAGCAAAAGAGAAGGAATTGATTTGTCTTTCATTGTAACTTAACAGTAATTGACTGCGGTTGAGTATTTAAAAGACATTTCCATCCACAGAACCCATCGAGGTAAGGGAATTGTAGTGGCAGTGGGTTTGCCCGTGTGTCTGGATGTGTGTTGAATGCTTGACAATAAACATAGCATTCATGGCTGATGTTTTAAATGCTCCACTTTACCAGCAGGTTTGTCTTTCTGCAATACATTTATCTCAATTTCAGAGGCTCCAGCTTTAGCAGCAACACTGAGCTACTCATCTATTTTGAAGTTTATAAATATACTGTATGTCTGCTAATGTCCCAGAAATAAACCAACATATCAGACAATTGCCCACTTGTGTTTACCTTCCTAGAAAAAGTCTAAGAGCAGTGAATGTTTAAAGCCCCTGAAAATTAAAAATAAGAGTTCAGAAAAAACAACAACACCTCTTATTATTATTTATCAAGAGTTTACCACTTTAACCCAGAGCTCTTAACACATTTGATACAAACTCTTAAGTGGAGCATGGACGTACATGATGCCACCTTTTTTGTTCCAACTAAGCCCCACCCACTTTAGAACAGTGAGAAAAGCAAATACAAATACAACAATGTATCATGTGAAATAACCAAAAAAAACTGACAAAGAATGTAGAATAAAAGCAAAATGAACTATCAAATGTACAAAGTTTTCAAAGTTAGCAAATGACAAAATGGACACAGCCTGGATATTCCCCTAATTGTGCCCGTTAGATTTTGTTGTTTCAGCACTCTGGTGAAAATTCTGCAATTAAATATAAAAAAAAAAATAGATGGCTCTGATGAGATGTCCTTGGCAGTAACAATGACCACCTTTGATCTCCGCACACTGCTCTCTTGGTGGAACAACTGGAAGTAGCTTGTTAATTCTGCAGCCCTGTGTTTCTCCAACATTTGGCTCTGTTATTCATCCTCTGCTCCAAGACAGCCATCCTTTAACTCTTTTTTCCCCCCACTACATCCCTTTTCCACGGCCCCACTGGCAAGCCAATTTGCCTGTCTCTGCCGATGTTTATCATTAGTTCATTAGGGCACAAAATGGCTGGCATTCCCCCTGCCAGCCATTTCCTGACACTGTTTTAGTCATTGTCTTCAGACCAGTAGGCATCTTGACTTGCTGCCATCCCTGCAAAACTATTCTATAATACTCTTTTTTTTGTTGTTGTGCATATATTCACCGTTTTCACATTTTGACTGTGACACATTACACATAAATTATGGCCAAAAAAAAAATCAAAAAAATCTCCATCTTACTAACTACTTTGAATGCCAGGGCTGAATTGTTGCTCTTGTCAGCAAGGTGATCAAAGAGATGTTTGAAATGAAGAGGCTTACTCTCCAGGATTCAAATCTCCCAGCGCCTAATTGTGCTGTTTAGAAAGAGCTTTAGAAAGGCTGGCTGTGGCATTCATTTTGTTGTTATTCATTCACAAGTAGGATGTATTCTAGCAAAATATTTATGCACTGGGTAACATCAGCACCATTTGTACTGAGCCCGTTATGCAGAGATGATATTTGTAGAGCTCAATTTCCTCATCCACAGCAAAATACTGTGCTATATGTTGGTGATTTGATTCACGTGATTTGATATTACTTCTCTTTAGCTCGTCAGCAACATGGATGGAAACAAATTATTTCTTTGGTGACAACAGTATCTCTCGCAGTATAATAGAATTGAGCATGCTTGTTAAATATCGCTGCATGAATATTACATTACGTTGTCAAAAAGGGGACACAATGTCAGTAATGTTTTATTTCAATTCTTCCTGTTCTCCCAAGCAAAGCCACAAATCAGTATTTCATAAAATAGTGATGTTTTTGTGCTTCCAGGGGTGGTTGAAATATAAGTTTCTATCATAGGAAATAAAGGTTCCAACAATTCCTCAGGCCTGTCCGAGTGTGAAAGATTCTCTGTTGTTTGAACATGGCTTTTACACCACGATCATCCTTCTGAGATAGTACAACATGCTGCTTTGTCTTGGGGCAGCCAGTCTTCTGCAGATAAATGCCAGATGCTTAGAACGCAGGCATAACAAGAAAAGTAGAGCCGGACCTCTCACTCAGGCTCAGACAGATCCAATATCCCTGAGCATTCAACAGGGGAGCTGGCATAAATAAAAATGCTGGAGTGGAAATGTATTTCCAAGGGAGCAGGGGAGAGAGGAGAGGACACCACCCTTAAAGGGCTCTCGCTCGCTTGTCTGCCTGTCACCCGTCCTCAGCATGTCACAGCAAAGTGGAAGCCATTCCATATTCGACTCCAATTGTCTTGTGAGTCATTACATTCCGCTCAACATAGGGCCCATTTCACTGCTAACACGGCTTGCTGTCACCACTGAATTGCATTGACATTCACAAAGTCTTTCTCCAGTAGGACCTAGGCCTTTACATATGTGTGTGTTTATGTTTGTGTGAAAAAGACACAGCGTGCATGTGTCAATATGAAACACATCAGCCATCGGAAATGCTCAAAAGGTGCCTATTACGGCTCTTTAGCAGTGACTCACTAGAGCATGTAGAGCAATTGTGGACTTAATTGAACTATTTCAATAGATTTGCAGTGATATTGCTGGGCATGGCCATTAGGGTGACCTATTGAGCATTGTGAGACTGCAGGAATACTAACCTGTGGGCCCTTTACATGTGGATGTGTGCAACAATTAATCCATTATGCATGAACTTCCTCCTGGGATGGCAAAGAGGAACTTGGCTAGAATACCAACTTTGCATTGCAGTGTCTCACCCACTGTACAGAGAACCATTCAGATAGAGTAAAGAAGCAGAGTGCTGAATCGATCTAAAGGAAGTACTTCAATGATGGATGTTGGGCTTTTGTGCGCTGTAATGAGTCAGGATAGTGACAAATGTGGTTGGGTGATGCAAATGTTATGATATTACTGTCATTATGATGGGTAGGCAGAAAAATTGCTTCATAATGTGTTTATTCTTTATTCTTCTTTGTATATTTCAGTACTGTAGGTCACAGAAGTCCTCGTTTGACCAGTGGCCAACACTGACAGGTCATTTATCTTAAGAAACACATGAATTGTGAACTTTACGCATTTTTACCTCTCTCACAGTTTCTGGCCTGGAGAGTAAAGAAACATATCATCGTGTTTGCAACTTTTAGCTTGCCACAAATCCCTTTGCATTTTTGCTCACTTTGTTGAAATGCAGAATTACTTTTTTTCTGTATTTCTTTCCTACAATGAAGGTATCCACTAGTTTTCATTCATTTTTCTTTGTTGAAATTAATAAGCCAACTCCCGAAAGCAGCTGGAGTTATGTAATCCATCACAGTTAACATCAAGTCTGCATTAATTTTTGTCAATGATGCATTATTGTTACATAGCAGTTAAGGAGCAGATTGATCTGAAAAGTCTACATTGTGTTACTTGTGTTTTTTATGATTGGTGATCGAACCCAAATAAAACAAGAGTACGATTGATTTTGATATGATGCGTCGATGAATGGAAACCAATTCTAATGCCCTAAATGGTATAAGAAATATAAAATGTATAATACATGGTAGCACGTGTTGCAAAATGGTTACGTGTAATGTAACAATTTATGTGATTTAAACTAAATGGCCAATACAATTTTTAATTGTACAAATATGATTTTATTGTACAATATAACAATGTTTCAACCACAAATGCTCTTCCTTTGGTTAGTGTGAGTACAAAGCAGAATTGTATAAATGAGGTGCGATCACACAGAGTCTGTTCAGCCTGGTTTAACATCCGTTCTGAGTGATCCAATCACAAGTGGACAGCTCTAAGCATGACTGTACCAAAGATGCACTAAGGACGCATTTGAGATCAGACTGATCACATTCAGAGGTGGTCTAGGCTACAATGTGGCCACAATTTTTCAACAGTGTGAACGCTAATGTGTCATAGACCACATTTAAGGACAGCATACTCAACTGACATCCTCTGCAAAACAACAGGCCTATAGGATTACTCACTTTGAAGTAACTGATTGAAGTACCCGCAATAAACCCAGACTTCCTTTAAAGATCATGCAATTTTGAGAATTGCAGAGTGTGAAGAAACATAATAAATGTTTCAAAATGCCTACGGCAAATCCGTGCCTTCTTATAAATTCAGCATTGAATGCAAAACATCAAGTTGTTGTTTTTTTTCTGTTTGAACACATTGTTTCAACTGATTTCACCATTTACACTAAATTTATGAAATAAAACATTTTAAAACATTTTATTGAGCGTAAACTTGTCAGATCTTACATATACAGTAAACAATAACCAATATAGGCTACTTCTTCTGGGGAAAGTCCTCACTCCCTTAAAACACACTCAGTTATGTGAGTTGTTGCGTTAGGAGAAACATTACAAACTTTGTGAGCCTTCTTGTAAATTCAGCAAAGGTTATACATTATTTATTTCCTTGTGTTAAAACATTGTCTATCACCTGATGTATGTATTTATTTGCATATCGAATGGGAAAGAGATCCGATCACAAGTGGTCGCTCGAGACGAATGTGGGGATGCGTGTTTAAGTGTGAACTGATGGACTCAGAGCTGTCCACTTCAGATCACATCACCCAGGATGCATGTCAATTCTGAATCTGAACAGGCTCACAGTGTGGCTGAAATGCTGGCATGTCCATTGATGTCAAATAAAATAAGACATCAGTTTGCAGGTATTACTTGTCTTTTTGTGCAGATAGTTGTAACCTGCAAAGAACTTACAAATGAGCATATTCTACCTGATAATTGCCTAAAAAATGCAATGAAATTAAAATTCTATAAAAAGCATATGTGACAAACTTTGGGTAAAAATATAAGCATATACAGTACAGTATTGTATTCACAACGCCATGAAGCAATCCTGCAATCTTGGTTCATAAATTTAAAAATTAGCCTCAACTGAAGATAAATGTGAAACGTCAATAGAACATGTATGCTACATCTCAGTGATGCTGTAAATATAGCATAGCTTTTTCTGCAAACATGACTGCTGATATAGGTATGCAATGTAGCACATCATTCAGAGTTCCAAGTGCCTTGAGAAGTTATATAGGTATTTTCTAAAACCTACTGTAAGTTTTTGCGTACTCACAATGGCACAGGGACTTGCTATTTTTGTGAAGGTACTCTTGTACTCTGTGGGAAATGAGCTTTCACTATTACAAAGATGACTTTTCCCTTTGTGCTCTAACAGTACTAATGCCTGTAGGTGTATCATGTTCCAGAGGAGCCAAGGGGCATCATTAAAAAGTTGAGAATTATCTATGGATCGCAATGAAAATTGTCTCCAGTTCATTTAGTTCTCCACAGCACATCTGGACATGTTTAACCTATTCCACCGAGCACAGAGTGTAATCTGTGGGGTGTCTAAAAATGAACTTCAAAGAGGAGGGCTTTTCAAAAAAAAAAAAAGAGACATCCTTAAAAATCACATCGAGTAGTATGAATCACACACCAGTTCAGTACAGGGAGGTAAGTGTATGATAGGATAGCAGAGAGCAGTAAGTTCAGAGAAGGATGTAACTGAGTTCAATAAATGCATTACAATAGCCCACAATTAACCACTGCTGTACAAATAAACCAACAGCTTCAGTATTTAAATTTCATTTCAAATGAGATCTTTGAGTGTACTAATCCATTAAAATTAGTCTGGTGTTTGTCCTTGACCCCTCAACTTGACCCAATACTCTTCTGATGGGTAATCAAGGCAACAAAACCAACCCCCGCAATTAACCTCACTGTAACTGTCACTGTCATTATGCTGATGCTTTTGTGCCAGACATGGGATTTCATTCACAATGCTATTCAAGCCCGCTTCTGTCTGTGGAGTCTTACTTTCACTCGCATGTTCAATACAGTGACCTTTCGTAATGTATAATGATTCTTAGTAAAAGACCATTTGCTATGCCCTGAATGGTAAATTGATACAGGTTACAACAGGAGCAAATTTACCAATCAAAATTCTTCTTAATTTTTCAAAATAACAGGTCTTTAATTTTCATTATAATTTTTTTTTTACAATGGCAGACAAAAGCAGGTTTCTCATTTTAGCCAGAAACTATCTATTTTAACACGATAAATGACACTTCTCACTGTAGCTACTAGCTAACACGGCTAATTACTCCATGAGATGGTTAAGATCATCTCCTGCTGACATTTTAAATGTTACCATGCACAATCCATTGTACTAATATACCAATCCATTCTCATCCTACGTCATCAGATACCGTGGCTTTGTCATGTGGCCTAAGCATCTGATCCAGACACACAAGGAAGCATCTGTGTGTGACGTGTAAAGCCTTCCTTCCTTCCTTTATGCTGCCTTTATAACACATACTGAACATGAATGGACACTTAAGGCACTCTTAAGGTTAAGTTAATGCACAAAAACTACTGGTTAGTTTTTGGAAAACATAGAATCAATGGTGAGTATGTGCGGATATGTCAGCATTGGAGGTAAATTTAGGCCTGGTGCATCTCATCCAGATGTTAACGTGTGCCTTCTACGTCTTGATAACATGCCAAAACGGTGGTCTTTGACGCCTTCAGAATGAAACCGGGCTCAAAAGACAGTGGTTAAAGCTAGATGTCCCAAAAGTCAGCAACATCACCAGTTTTACCACACAGTCTCCATGGAAATTAAAGAACATTGTTTTTTTTGTTGCAGTAAGCTACCTAGTCAAACTATAAGTATGGTAAGGAGTTATGTAAGTTCTGTCTTTTTATTTCCATTCTAACCCAAATGTGAAAGCTAAGCAGCCAGAAGTTAAATTTATGCTCAAGGGTTTTTAGGATGACAACAAATTCAAAAAGTGTTAGACTAAAGATATAGTAGCATCATGGAAAAAAACTTTCACAGAGTGGGAAATGCAACAAAGTCGATGTGTCTATTGTAAACAAGGCTCTTTTTTTTTTTAGCAGAACCTGAAGCCCCACAAAATGTAGTTGGCGAATTATATGCTCCTTGGCCTTGGGAGCTGGCCATGATAATATTTGCATCTTATGTCAGAGCAGATAAACACACACTATAATCAATGTATTACACATTGGGTCTCGTGGTTTTGGTCTTGGAAAGGCTAAACCCTGACTATCCACCAAACTCTTTCTATACTGGGTATTAATCCTTACAACCTAATGAACACCACGTAAGGAGTAATCCGAAGCTTGAGAGCCCCACCTCTTTACATTTACTGAGCAATTATGGGATAATCACTATTCCTGCGGTTATAGATATATATGGGGCTTGGTTTGCAACAGAACACAACTCTTACTAATTAACCTAAGAAAATTAACCTATTCTGAAATAAAGTCAAGGAAGTCTACAATTTCTTTGTGTCACTGTAATGAACATGTTATGCAGACAGTGGTGCCTGAATTCAAAAACAGTTCATCACGACATTCTGAGAGGCAAATGACATCAGCTTGGGCTTGTGGCAATGTTTCCTCCACCAACAGCTTTAAGAGATAAGGAGTTGGAAAGATGCTCTAACATGTCCAATGTCAGACATTCCATGTCAGCTGCAAGAGTTGAACTAACCCTATTTTTACTACTATTATCCTACATTGTTTTACAGTGTTTGCATTTTCACACAGACAGCTTATACTCTTGTATGAGACTGACTCAGAACAGCATTCAATCTGATCTGTCTTTTTATGCTTCAGTAAGTCTTCTTTTTTGCTTTCACCTGTGTGTATGCATTCAATTTGTAGACAGGCAAGTGGACATCCATTCCAACAGAGGAGCGAGAAGGAGGTTGGGAAAGGTGGCTAGCATGGTGGTGGAGAAAGGTTATAGTGCAGAGCTATTGAGAAGAATCATTGCTGGCTCTTGCCATGTCAGCTGTGACAGTAGAGAGGCCAAAACAGCTGCGGTCGACCCACCCTCTCCCTCTTCATCCCTCCTCCCCTTCCCTCTGCCCTCCCTCTCCAACATCAAAGGGAGTCTGTGGCATGGGCTCGGCTATGCTGGCCGGTTGGCTGGAGCTGCTGCACTTAGGGCCATCTATGGTTTAATACTGTATGAACATCCCGCAGTGAAACTGGAAAGCCACCAACTTTGTTCTTTCACTTTAGTCTCATCATCTTCCATCCGGCTCTTTTGCTCTCTGACACACACCAGTATGCCCCTGGTCTGTTTGCCTCTGTCTCTGTTTTCTCTGAGATCGCTGTGCCACATATTGTGTAATGGCTGGATGTGCAGAGTGAGGGACCTGAAATGTTACCCTGAAGCATTCTCTGATCTGCAGTAAAGAGGGCTTTTGAGTGAATGATTCAGTGACTCAACATGTCCAACAACCATGCACCATCTTTCAAATGGACTAGTCACCTCTGTAATCCTGCACCTTGATATGGGGTATATGTTTGCCACAGCTGTAATGCAACACATTTCTTAAAAGGCCAACTTTGAAGAAGTTGTACTTTATGTGCTGAAGATGTTAAAGTTCTGTTGCTATGTGGTTCACATTGTTCTGGGCTGCCAGCCTACGGGAAAGGAAAGAGGTCACTTCAGTACACTGTGAGAGACACAGTGCTTCTCTGAGGGAGGCGCCAGGGCACTTGGCCAGTCAGGCACCTGCTGGGAAGATGAGAACGCACCTGGGGTTGGATTCTGGTGTGTGTGTGTGTGTGTGTGTGTATGTGTGTGTGTGTGTGTGTGTGTGTGTGTGTGTGTGTGCTTTGTATTTGTGTGTGTGTTCTTGTGCAAGGCTGTCTGCACATAAGGACATAGGATTAGAGAAGACTTCTGAAAGAAATGTATTTTATTTTTTTCAACACAGAAAAGTATTTCTATAACTATGTAATATTCTGATCCTTTAATGACTTGTCTTCACAACATATGGTGTACATGGTTGGGTCAGATTACTTTTAAATGTAGTCAGTTACTAAATACAAACTACATGGCAATTTTTGTAATTGGTAATGTATTCCATTTGATTACAAAAACATGTTATTTAATCTTAATAATTTTGAATTTTTTTCTCTTTCAACATCTCAAAACATTCTTAATGCAAATATAACACATTTAGCATAGTAAGCATTCAGAGTTAAACCAAATCAAACAGTACTGGCAAAAACTACCGGTGTACTGTGTGTATTCTACAAAATGTTGGATGCTGTTTTCACAATTCACAACTTACTTTGATACAAAATAGGACATATTTGGTATATTCATATTTATATTTCATATTTATAATTTTTATTGGACATAATTTGAAAGTAAAATCTAAAATGTAATCAAGTAATGATTGACAATAGAATTATAATCTAATTACACATTTTTTTTCAAATGTAATATGGGCTAATTATAGATTGATTGACTGATTTACTGATTTTCTGATTACATGTGACCTATTTCTACCCAATGTTGTTGGTGTATGTACTGTATAAAGTATAACTACAGTAGTAAACCCCACCTTAATGTAGATCCGAGTAGGGCCGGTGTAAACATTTTCAAACAGTTTGATATTGAGCCATAGACCAGACTGGAGCCCATGAATGAGAAATTAGCTTCACCTAAACCCATCAGAACAACTGAGACAAGTCGTAGTTTTATTTTTCACAACAACCATTCAACTTTTTTCTTCTTCTACAAGTTTGACTTCAAAATAACAAATAAAAATAAGACTTTAGCCTTGTGCAACTTGAGAGAAGATGGCAGTCACTGCATTTCAGGTGCGCATTGGAACCTTTCAAGTCAATGAGTTTTTAACAACACGATCCTGTAAATGTTTCACAGTTAAAGCCCTGTTAAGAAATGAAGCGTCTCTGTCCATTGAAACTTGTTAAATCGTGTAAACTTATTATTGACAGTGTAATGCAGTAACTTTAACAAGGCAAACGGAGTGAATCAAAACATGGCTTCGTACTGAAATACGAGCGTGTGAGATAACGTTAGACAGCATAACCTGCAAGAACTCCTTACTGATGAGAGTTCTCTTTTGTGGATATTGGTTGAAGTAGTAAAACACAACTCATAAGTCTAGTAACACTACAACACAAGAGAGAAGCAGTTCCCCGTAGCGCTAAACCAATCGGCTGTCCCACTGCTAATTAGTTGCATGCTGCAAGCTCTTTCCACCTACACCTGACAAATAACGGTTTATTTGGGTCACTAAAATTAAACTGGATTAAGCTCGTACACCAGACAAGACTGGACCGGCAAAACTGGAAACGTACCCAACCCTAGCCTGGGTCTGTGTAGTTTAATCACTCCTTGGAACCATGCTGAAAGTCATTGTAAAACTAAAAATATTCCTGACTTCTGAGTAATTTCTGAAGCTTTCTTTTGAAATTTCAGTACAAAGGACAATAGAGTAGGACATCACTGCTTCACGACACTCTCAGAAATTCTGATGACGTCTTGTAGCTTTTCTGCTGCGGTTTGATTTAATAGACAGAAAATTTTAAATGCACAAAAATAGAACTCCACTAATATAGGTTACCAACCTGCCTGGCTTATGAATATTATGTTCAAATATCATGCAAAACTAATCACCAGAGTAACCGCCAACTGCTGTCTCTTAACTTTCTGCTGTAAGTTAATTACTTTGGGTTGTATAATCTTTGGTTAGCTATAGCAATTGTTAGCTTTGTTAGCAGTGGAGCTAGTGGGCCGCCTGCTCACTGAAGTCTGCCTAGAAAACGACCTCGGATCACGGAGGGAGCTACCGTGGGAAGCGGGGCTCAGCTCAACCAGGCTCTGCAGCCTAAACACAGCTGGAAACCAAACAGCTGGTGACCAGTGGAGCCCAGTTTGATGACAGGAGATACAGTACAGAGGTGATTTATAGTTTTATTATTTAATAAGGACATAATGTGCATATACTATGCAGTATTGCACATGCAGCAGTGATGTTACAATCTGTCAGCGGGATGTGGTGCACCTCTCCATGGTCATCTCTTCCACTGTTCCATCCCCTTTCAGCAACTGTCCTTGTTAATTTATATGCCCTTACAGCTGGGGGAAAATTATTTGTTTAAAAACTAAAAGTTATTTTTGTCATTGGAAAACACACCATGACAATATGAACAATCTCACAATTATTATAGCCCCATCATCTGTAATTTAAAATAGATAAATAATTGACCTACTTGCATGAAGCAGCTTGTGAATATGAATGAATTTGAACATTATCTGAGGCATGGTTAAGAGTCACTTTACTGTTCTCCCTGCACTTATACTTATGGTTAAGTTATGGTTACCATTTTTCCATTCATTTTGAAGAAGAAAGCTTTCAGTAAACGGATGAAAAGAAGAACATGGACTATGGAGTTTTTTGTTGAAGCAAGCATCAACTACAGTGCTTGGACACTAAAGCTTAAGTGGGCATTTTCAGGGAAAAGACGGAGCCACACTTACAGTCATTAAAATCTGATTTATCATTAGTGAAATTATTTTTGGTAATATACCCAAATCGTTACTGTTGCAAAACTGCATTTTTAACTTTGGGAGTACCTCCATTTTGCGTCCAACACAAAGTCAGTCATAAAAATTATAATTTTTTTTTTTTTGCCAAATGGTATCTTTTATCAACTTCTTTCCTCGATGAACATTATTCCTCCCACGGAATGTGTGTTTTGGTCTCTGCCTGAATCCTATGAAGTCTGTAGCTCTTCTAAATATTGGTGGCGATATGAGTAATTCCCCAAGTTATGGAAGTTGATTAAATCCTTTTACTCTTCAAAGTAGGACCATCCTGTGTCACTGAGAATTTTTGGCCAGTTAGGATTGATTTCTTACTCTGAGACACACGATAAATATGAGCCTTAAACTAAGAAGAGTTCTGACCCTGCCTGATAGCAGCCTCATTTGATGAAGACAGCATGTGTATGTAGAGCGTTAAAGCAGGTGGATTGTAAAATTCTTATTCAATGTAGAATCCATTTAAAAATTGTTCAAAAGTGTACGTCAGCAGAAAGGATGGCTTTTACTCTCTGTCACTGTTCTTTTTTTTTCGCTGAGGGAGACTGCGAGGATTGGGGATAGGAGAATCTTGCTGTCAACTCTTCTCTGACACTTCTAGGGATGATCAATGATGAGGTGTAAGCTTAGCAACCGAAAAGACAGGTACTATAGGCTAGACACGAGCTGGGGGAAAAAAAAAGAAAGACATCTTCAAGGGACATTGCTCTTCTACAACGACATCTTTCTTTTTCTCGGCAAGCGTCAAAAATGTGTCAGTGAGTAAGGGAGCTGATCTGCCCTTACATTAATTAAATTTCAACACCTACATAATTAAGCAGCTACTTTAATGAAATCTCTCACGCTCAGAGCTGAGAAGAGCGACAGCATCTATTCAGTGATAATGAGGGAGAAAGTGTTAATCTATAGGCAAAATCCTAACAAGGTGTTAAAATACAAGACCTTCATTTTCACTTAAAAAGCACATGAAAGGGTCCCACAGCTTGTGCGAAGTAAATCCTTGTCTAATGTAAAAATGTACCTTTAACTAATGTCAAAAATGTACCTTTCATAGAAAATAAGTCAAAACCGCGTGAACCTAACTATCAGGGGGAATGATCCTTTTTCTAGGTGGCTTGTACCGTAACTCCTGTATAAAATAGAGCTAGAAACTGTCTGCATTACCATGGTGACGTTTCAAAACATAATGCAAAGGACTTTAGTCTATGCATTAGTGTTTACACCTGAGCTTCATTAGGCACACTCGTTATACAGATTTAATTTATTTTGTAGGGAAAATACAAGCCCTCAGCATTCATGTCCCAGCTGGTACTGTCGTCTTTTATTTTCTTATTGCCTAGCAAAAAAACAAAAACTCCCAGATTTTGTAGCCATTAAAGTGCTATGTACCATCCCATCACGCGTTGGTGAATGCTCAACAACCAACAGGAAAATAAAGAGAAAGACAAGATGCATTGTGGGTTGTCTATATATTTTCATATGCTTGTGCATGCAGATCTTCAAGCAATCCCTGAGGCTTTTTTATTATCGCTGACTAGAATATAGTTGAGCTCTGTCATTACTTACAGTTTAATGTATAATACACTAGGTTGGGTAGATGGGGGTGGGGGGTGTAAGATGGAGAGCACAAAGACAGAGCAGAGGGGTAAAAATGTACAACCTTGCATATTTTCCTCCTTCCCCCATTTTTGGCTGAGCCCTGCCTGCCTGCTCACATCCTCGCTGTCACACACGTACCTAATCCTAGGAGGGGATTGTCAAGAGTCCTATGCATAATGAAGGTGGATATTTCTCCTCACATAAGTAGGCTGAGTGATATGAATTGTAGCAGTGTGTTGCAGTTAGTGCACCATACACGGCAACACAAATAAAGCGTTGTTTGATATTAAACATGAGCAGGGATGGAGAAATGTAGGAAGTAGTACATGCTGCAGTGTGAGAAGCTTAGAGGTTTAGGCCGAGTGCCCATTCAGCACATTGCTACAAGTTAAACTCCGTGCACGATTGATGATGTGTTCAAACAATGGGTTCCATGCAAATCCATTAAAGAGAGTGCAAGTCCACCATATTTTGGCACTGATAGCATGTCTTTGCCTTGTATAATTTCACCCCTAATGTAGGGGGAGTGATAGGGTGAAGAGGTCGCGTGGCAGGGGTGGGGATCTCCACCCCCGAAGTCTGCACTCCTAGCAGAAAGACATTTGGGAGTCGGGACATAATGAAAGAAAGGTCAAACGATGGAGCCGGGGTTCCTCAGAGAAAGGTTCCATACAGCAGAGCGGGCAGGGGAACTCCCAGGAGGGTGAACGCTGAGATATGAATGTGCTCAGAAAATGAGAGGCAACCTATGACCCGAGCTGCACACCCATTCCATGGGTAGAAAGAGCCGATCTGAAAGAGCACAGAGGACTCTGAACGAAGCAATTTGAAAAAGCTCTGAGTTTACCTACAAAATCGTGGGGCCACCACTGACTGCATTACTTTTAGGTTCATGAACAGACCTCAAATAGTACTCCAAGCACTTTAAAAATTACATGAAATGCCTTGAGGAGATTAAAAAAACTCCGTTTTTTTTCCTGAATCTCCTGTTCATTTTACATTTCCAAGGACATAAATTCATAGTTTTTCTTTACAGTTGTTAGAATTTTGGATTGCATGTGTTCTTTCTGTACATTATTGCAGCTTTATGTTTATACATTTCTGGGGCCAGATGCATAAAACTCTGTAGATCCATGACTAAAACTATGTATAGGCAGAGAGACAGAATTATGCATATATATTCTTTTTGTCAGATTTATAACATGATTCTGTTTTATACATCTCAATCATTATGGAAACAGGTGTACATGCATGAGCTTCATTTCCACTCACAATTATCCATAAATAGAAACACCATTAAATATTCCTTAGCATATCTATACTCGTGCCATTCAGCCACTTATTCCAAATGTCAATGTGAGGAACAGCAAAGGGAAAAAAAGGGCAATTTAACCGACTGTGTTTCATCAGTGAGGTTCTCCAACAGCATCAGAGCAGTTGTCATAATGGACAACCATTACGAACGGCTGTGGCTATTTATAGCGCAAGTGACAATTATTCATCACGTGCCTGTAAACTATGGTAATGTCTCAGTCTCAGTCATTATTATTAAACATCAGAAGGATGATTAATGATATGGAGCTTATATTGAAACAGACTTTACAAAGTGCTTCACAATTCAGGATCAAATGAAAAGGTCATTAACAGGTAAATAACGGTTCCAATATAAATAAATTAAAATGAAGTTTATTAATGTGCCCCTGAGCAACATTTTACAGAATGTTTCGCAAAATAATTATGCAATCTCTCTCTAAACAAACTACGCATTGTCAATCCAGGTTATAATATACCGACGTTTTGTCGTGTGTCCCTCGTCTTATCCAAATGCACAAGGGGCCCTTTGGCAGCTGGGGCCAGCACGCTAAGCCTTCCCTTTTGCATCTCAGGGCAACACACAAGGGCTCACGCCCCACGTACAAGGTCTATGTTATTTGGTTAAGTTTAGGCAAAAAATCTCTGTGACATTTGTTTAAGTTTAGGGAGGAAAAGAGCTGGGTGAAGGTCATGTGTGTGACCCTCCATTCAACAATGACCGCCGCCCCTCTTGGCACTTTCTTTTTGTAAACTATGTTACGCTACGTCGTCTGTTCCGTTCATCTGATAATGACATGGACAGCTTTATGTTGCAGGTACATTGAACCTTTGTTAAACCCCTCTAAAGGGTACCTGGCCGTGACAAATCGGCGATATCTGACAAGCTGGGGAAGACAACGGGCTGAAACCAAAAATGTTTTACTCTATAAGGTTACATCTCTCACCTTATACGAGGATGTCCACCTCATCATTGCACCTGCAACTTTTGAAAAACATGTGGACGCCTACTCTGAAGCATGTTTGAGATGTGTACATTCTCACCGCACCTTCTTGCTTTAAATCCCGGTTTATGTGTGAGGAAAGGCTTTAAACAATAGTGCATCACATGGTAGTTTAATCGGTGGAAAATGGTAGGTTCAGAACAGTGGACAGCCACAGTAGTTCCGTCTCTCCCTTGCTTCACATCTCCTTCTACTTAAGACACGAAGAGAGATGCGAGGAAAAAATGTAATGAAAAAAAACATGTACTTTGTGAAATGAAATGTCCTTCCCAGTCAGGAGTCATCTGAAGCAACGTGAGTTACCGATGATGGCAGCACAGCTGGAAAGCATGTCAGTGGGCTTGTAACTGCTCTGTAGCGTCATGTTGCCTCAGAGTTTTTTGTTTGCGCACATGTGTCAATCTATTGGGGTTATTTAGGATGTCCTTCCATAAAAGATGAGTAAATTATTACCTTGTGCACATTTTCCTTTGAAATGAAATGTAGCAAGAATCTGTATTTGGAAAGTAGTTTTCCCTGTGACAGCTCAGACAGTTAAACTATGTTTTACACCCAATGCCAGGCATTCATCAATAACTTTTCCAGTGGCCTTGTTTTATTGTTCTGTTATTGATGAGTGAAATGATTGTGGCATGTGAGATAACTTTGTTGTGAATTGGCACTATATAAATAAAATTTGATTGATTGATGTGGATAGTTGCTGGGCTATGAGAGAATGCTTGATGACCATGGTGGCAGTGGTGAAACTAGGTAATAATGTAATAAATGCAATTTAAAGGCCAACTCCCGCAGCATTATTTTCCATGTGTTTAAAATGTAAATGTTAGCAGAAAGCAGTGACCCCCCAATGCCTCCCCCCATATACACAGACGTTTGCAGACAGAAGGAGGGTGAATAAAGTGTTAGCTTGTAAGATTTGAGGTTGGAAATGCAAGATGGTTTCATTATTATTAAACCTCAGTTTCAGGATTTGTCGGTTGCAGTTTGTAAAACCATGATTCAAAGTTGCTCTCCAGCTCAAGAACACAGAGACAGACAGCAGCAGGGGTCGTTTGAGCTACAGAGTGAATAAAGGCAGGAAGTGGCGTGAACAAAGCAATGAATTAGAGAAATCTAACGCTATTTTTTGACTGTTACAAAGCTTTTCTTGTGCAATAGTTTGCATCACATTCAACTTATTCAAGTGAACTCTGAAAATAAGGCAAGAGCACGTTAAAAACTTTGGTAATACAAGAACCCTTATCATGAAGAAATGCTGGAATTGTCTGGATGTTTTGTTTTGGTTCTTTTATAATTCAGACCTACAGTTGGGAAATATTGTATCCATTCATTTATTTATTGATATTATTTATTTAAGATAATGAATGACAAAATGGTAGTGTTTTCCCGCACACCAGTAGATTTCCTTTGAAGGTGTGTGTGTGTGTGTGTGTGTGTGTGTGTGTGTGTGTGTGTGTGTGTGTGTGTGTGTGTGTGTGTGTGT
>JBBPCS010026313.1:0-23612 GCA_037974645.1 Hollardia meadi
CATGTTAAGTGTCATGAGATAACTTTGTTGTGAATTGGCGCTATACAAATAAAATTTGATTTGATTTGATTTGATTTCTCCAAAACAGCCGAAGCTGAAGGAAAGTGAGATCATGTCATTTTAAGTGCGAGATGTATTTGATGGTATTCACCTAATATAATTTGAACTGTTGGAATGAACGTTATCTCCCAAGATGCATAAGAAATTGAACCTCAAGATTTACCAGAGACCAGCTTTGGTGTAGAACTTTCAGAGGTTGTGTGCCAGGAAGTTATTTTGTCATGTTTCTAGGCCTCATCATGCCTTATCAATTAAAAAATATATAGTGAACACCTTTCAAAATTTTCCACATTATAGATTGGGTCCTCAGAGCTATGTTGGAGATGTACTGCAGGCATCAGGATACAGATGTTCTGGTCATATTTGACTGCTTTCATCATAATGACTCTTTCCTCGTAAAGACATGGCCCTCCACATTGCACTAAACTGACTGTGTTCAATTGTGTTTGTATTTGTTGTTGTTTGTTTTTCACTGTTGAGTGTGAAAGTTCATCCTTGACAACGTACACTGCGCCCCCAGTTCTGACACTGGGAAGGTGCAGGGAGATGTCATACATTCTTTGATGAGCCAACAAGCACTTTGAAGCATACTGAGGCAATACACATCTCTTTGTCCTGTCCTGTTATGTGCATGTGGGCCTCCTGCAATTAGAGGACTAACTAGCTGTAATAAATATCCTTGTTTTGTTTGTTTTTTTCTGACCATAAAGGCATACATTTTGCCAGAACAACACACAAAAGGCAGGATGGGGCACATTGGCTACCTAATTGTGCAGGCACTTCATTACAAAGGGGCAAGTCACATAATGGCATACCGCCTCCATCTGCCGAGCAGTTCACAAACAGGTCACCAATATCCTGTTTGGCTGCAGCTGAGATGATTATCATGCAAATGATCTGCAAACCCTGTCTTTTACATGTGAATCACAACTGGGCTTCTTGAAAACAGGATAATGCACCGTTTTGGGTGGTCGGATCTTAATGCAACGTACAGCTCTGCGGATGTCTCAACTTATACATTTTGGCTTGTCCTTGAATTGCACTATTTATTTGTGAGGGGAAATAAACTACAGTGAAACCCAAAGATATTTAATTTCTGGAGTGTTCTTGAATTAATCAGTGTGTTGCTGGCTAAAATGTTTTAAAATACATGAAATTACTTCCAGACTCCCTTTATTCACAGTAATGTGTACTGAAAGTATAAATAGTATTTTTTTTATTTTTTTTAAAACATTTTTTCCCTGATCACTGACTGACTCACTGGGAGACTAAAAGATTTGGAAATATCTGCCTCTCTCTGTGAACGACTATGATATGTGCAGCATGTTGCAATTAACGTCTGGCACCAGTTCAACTGCAAATTCTTATTTTCTGCAGGAACACTGTATATTTTCTGTAGTGCATCTCTGAGTCTTCCTGCCATCAGCACAGAAGCAAACTTACTTCTTAATATTATCTCTAGTCCACTGTTCCATACGGCTTCAATCTGCCGGGTTATCTGAGAGCTCCGGCGCAGTGATTTGCAGGACAAAAGTGAACTCTGAAGAGAGAAGGGAAGTGGGGGGTGTAGTGCTCTGGAATCTCCATTAGCCCGCCACTGTAGGGGACAGAGCGGCCCTGCCATCTTAACACTGGGTCAGATAACCAAGGGTCCTTTTAAACGCAAATGCAAAGCACATTGTCTGTGGGCTGTTTTATAAGAATAATATGTGCTGAAATCAAGAATTTTAAAGACCCTGACCCATGCTGTGTTCCATCTGTATTTGCCCCTGCATACATATTTCATCTCTATCTGAGAATGGGCTGCACATGAAGCAACATTAAGGCCCAAGTTAAATCAAAAGTGCTTCATGCCTCGATTGCCTGTTTGCCCCTCAGACTGTTGTGCTGTACAAAATGGAATGAAAGTTTTCACCTAGATCAATTAACAGTGACTCGCCAAACCAACTCTAAACCAATTTGTTTGAATATAACTTGCCAATTTGGGAAAACAAGCATCATAATGCCTTGTTTGTGTTTGTCATTGTGTCAGCTTGTCTTACTGGCTGACCTGTCTTGTTTGGCAGCACAATATGTTTGGACGGAGCAGGGTGAGCAAAGAGTGGGGGCATTGACAGACATGTGCTCTGAGTGCTGCCTGTGCCAGTCAACAGGATGCTAGAGACTTTTATCTTGCGTGCACTGATTGAGATTAATAGCATGTTGTTGACGACTGAGGAATAAACAAGTGTGACGTGAATTTAGCATTAAGGGCAAGATTAAAACTGGACAATTGGTGTCTGGAGATGAAAAAAAAAATCAGGACATTATGTACAGTAATTACTGAACATTAGTTTTATGTTGCCATGCATGCAACATATAATAGGAACAAATATAAAGTATTCATATTTTATGAGGTTCATTATATGGAAACTATTATACCACTTTTACAGTGGTAGACGCAGCCTATGTTGGGAAGGTCATGTTAAGATCTTTAGTTTGCTGGCATAATTGCAATCTGAAAGCAAAACCAACCGGAAATGCAAATATATACCATGTAGCAAATGCATGAACCTTGGTTTGGACCTTGGTACACTTTCAAGCATGAAAGCACCCTAAGTTAAACATGGCGTATTTGATAATGGTGGCATTTTCCACAACTAAATGCTTCCATTCACATGATCAGTATCAGTTTAATTGTACTGGTATCAAAAAATTTTAAACAATACCCAGCCCTAGTAAATAGTACTCTAACGCATTACTTTTTAAAATGAAATAACTAAATTACTGTTACGTTAAGGCTCGTTACTTTGTTGTTTTTTATGTAGCTAGGTAATTCAGTTTGGCCAGGTGCAGAGATAGGTAGTCCAAAAAAATCGGATCTCAGGTGTGGATATGGTTGGACATACACGATCGAGGCAGACAGGTCAAGTCTTCACATCGACATGCTCTCACTAATAATCTTTTGTCAAGCGGAAAGACAAGAGTGTTTTAGTAGAATGTAACCCATGTGCCCAGTTGGCTAAAAGGTTCTCATTCAGCTGCAGAAGAGAAAGGTGCGGAGATGGCTTATGAGGGCAGTGCCAGGTGAGTTGATTGGCACAGCTGGTGCTTGTTGGCTAATTTTACTTACTCTTTTTTTTAATACAGTAGTGTGCTGGCCCTCACGTGACTGCTGTGAACAAAAGATTATATACACAATAATTGTAACATTTCGAAGCACCTAGACAGACAACATACCTGCACAAAGCTAGCCTAGTTGCAAAAAGACCTGGGTACATCTGAAGTCATTCAAGCCACTCCACCCAAGCAACTGGATTTTGACTGGATGACTGGATCTTAATGTTTTGGCTATTTCTTCTGCGACCCAGGGACAATTAACAAACTAATAGCACAGTATGCAGTAGAAACTAAGCCAGTCTCTGCCAGGAAAACTTTTTCCAACTACCTGGATAGCGAATTAGCAAAAATGGCTAAAGAAAATCTCTCTACAAAAGCCTGTCTACAAAAAAACACAGCATTATCAAACATTACCAATGGCAGCATTCAAAGTAGACGTCTAAAAAGTAACAAAAAAGTTACTTATCATAGTAATGCTTTTTTTGTTTTTTTGGTGGAAGTAATCAGTAAAGTTAAGTTATTTTTTAATGAGGTAACTATATTTTTCAGGAACTAACAATACTGCTGGCTAGTTGCTAACTTTGTTTATCTGCCATTTGGTGCTGGGCAGGTCTGTGTACAGTGGGTTTATTAGTGCCTTTTCTTGCTGCAAACAGCTGTAAAAACAGACGAAAGCAGTTTAGAATGTCTCGGCTCCGGCAGTTTTCCTGTTTGTCCCTCCTGTCTCCTCTCCATTCTCAGTGTGTGTTTCTGATTCGTCGTGGGCGCTGCCTCACTCACCTAGTTTACCTGGTTCTTCTTCTCACCTGCTGCCAATCAACCCTGCAGTCATTGCCAGATTGAGTGGTAGTAATCTCGGCAGCTCACAGTTTTCAGTGAGTTATTTATTGTGTTGTTGATTCCCAGTGCTTCAAGTACTCCTGTTCCTCTTCTGCTCCAGAGTCTCTGGTGCCTGCACACTACACCTGAACTCCTTCCAGACACGCTTTGACAAAAACCTGCCACTTCCTCATTTCTGGACTCCTTGGATCAGCTCGCTCTCCACTGACCTGCCTGCCTGTCAGCCAGTCTGCCCACCTTCCTGCCCGCCCGCCAGTTTGCCTGTCAGCTTCAACCATTTGCCTTCAGTTCATCTTCAGCCTGGAAATTTAGCTAAAATGTAGCTAAAATTTAATGAAAACACCTTTGGTTCATCTTCAGCCTGGACTCTGATCTTCACTCAACACCTCAAACAATAAAACTCACAAAAACTGTCAATTTCAGTCCTGAGTCTCCTAGTACAAAACGTAAGATGGAAGTCCATTAAAGCAAAGCAATGAGCTATAAGGTGCTCCATAGTGCCAAGGGTGGATTACCATGGGCAAAGTGGGCAACTGCCCAGATGACCCAGACCCTCATGGGGCTCCAGTGCACCCTGTGGCCTACTACACACTGCACTGCATTACTATGTAATTATTTTGTGGTCATTTGATTAATCACTATTTGAATTTTAAGAACAGTAACTAGAATTTGTTATTTTTGCCAGGAGCATAGTGAGTTAGAACTGAGGGAAACTGTCGAATTGGGTGAAAACTCTCTGTAGGTTTGTAACTTATGACCCATTACCTGCAGGTATTATAGCTGATATAATTTCTACATGACGCTACATTGTTAGGTAGCAAGCTTTTCCATTGGATTGAAAAATTATTCATACTTTTAGTTTGAATTCATGAAGCCCACATATCTGAATCAACATTTATTTCCGTATCATGTTATAAAAAAATTTGAAGGGTTCTTGTATGTCTGAAAAACAGAGATCATGGATCGTGTGGCGATCTCTTATCTAAAACTTTGTTCCACCTGGATTTTAACGGAAAAAAATTATGTTTCTTTATTAGTGATTGTTTTGCTGAATGCAACTATTCAAACCCATTCAGTTAATCAGCTTCTGATTTCATGAAATATGCATGGGCTACCAGCAGGTGCTCAGCAGGGAGCGTAGGGTTCCAGGGGATGTTGCTTTATACGGAGGAGGCATCCAAATTATACATTGCTCCAAATTGGCTCCCTGTTTCTTCAGTGTTCCACACTGCAGCACAGACTCCGTCATGGCACTACAGATCAAAAGTTTCAACCTGTGATACTCTGAAATCAAGAGCTACACATTACCTCAAATGTTCCTTCACCCTTTTAACTTTTGTGGTTCTAAAGGTTAGCTGCAACAACCCCCTGTGTTGACAGGAAGATGCATTCCTGTCGTGAGCCGATGAATGGATTCTTAGGTAAAGTGAACATCCACACAGCCTCTGCTTTCATCTCCCTTTGTGGTGATGGAAGCCAACGCTAAGCCAGTGGACAAAGCCAGCCTTTAAACATGGGAAAAAAACAGCACCTTAGGTAGAGTCAGCTGTTCCTTCTCTCAGCGAGGTTTCTGGCAGCAGAAAAACAACACTACCATGTGAAACAGTTCATATGTCACAATACTCTGACCTTTACCTTGAATTAAAAGAAAGATCAGTAAAAAGTTATTGCTCTTTAAATGTCAGATATTATCCTGTTCACTTTGGGCGATTTCTCCCCACAGCTTTCAAAATCCCAACCAATTATTTAAATCTGTACTTTACAGGTTATACATGGGGGGAAAAAACATAATCAGTATTGAGTGATATTGAATTGCTAAAAGCCCTCATGCTAACTTGTACTGGAAAAAAACAAAGCTGTGCCATTTTGTCTCATTTGTAAAGAACTGTTTGCTTTTGTCAGTGTGTGTTTTTCTCCCATCATTTAACAGCATTATAACAGCTATTCAAATGAGTAGCCCCTGAACTCTGCAAATGTCAACCCAATCAGCAGTCGCGATGAATGTCAACAGTGCGCCATTGTTTTATACAACCGAATGCCGTTTGAAAAAAGCAGTGTATAAAATAGCCCATATGGGCACCAGATCCACATGAGCCAGCCTCAAGCACTACACCTCTGTCTGCCAGAGATAATCCTCCAGGAACTACAGAGAGGAACAATAACACATCCTCTTAAACTGCTGTTCTTCTTCTCCAGAGTCATGTTACTACACAATCACTTTTTTTTTCCAGGCAGCACAACACCAAGTTCCCAAAGAAGTATTTACTTCTGCATGTCCCTTTACTCAGACTGTTTGGGACTGCATGATGTAAAAGTTTTGAATCTCACAATGAAACCCAGTGGGCTAGATCGGTTCTGCCTGAACGATCCCGTAGGCTGTCCTCGGTCTGTGTTCGGCTTCATTTCCATAGCTGTCCCGTGTCATCCCAGATAAAATAAAGTGCCCTAGCAGACAAACTGGCTGTGGGATGCCTGCACAAAAACATCTGATTGTAATAATTCCATTACATTTAAGGACTGGTAGTGTCAAATGTGAATTCAGAAAACATGTTGATATGACGTATTCACTCCAGGGCATTCAAACATGATGATAAAAAGGGCTTTTAGATGACATAATGCAACTCCAGGAAACCATATTGGAGGTCCTCAGCTGAGGGGCACTTAAAAATAGAACATCTGCTTGTGTCTTTAAATCAACATCTTTGTTGTCTCAGCAGGATTTGATAGATGTGACTTTGTGTGTCACGTGATAGATTCCCCCCCCCCGCTCCCCCAGTATTTGGTGGAAGCACAATAAAGCTAATGGTACACTAGACATTTCTTATGTATATTTGCAAGTTAACAGCATATTAAGCTGACCAGCAGTATCATGATCATTTTTAAATAAGCAAATTGTTTATTATAAGATCAGTTCACCAAAAGCACAAAACCTATATTACATATATTTCTACCTACCTTTAGCTATAGCAGATAATTTTAGATTTATGCATCCAGGTTTTGAGATATCAACCACTGAAAACAAAAGCAGTCACCCCAATTCCTCAGAAACTTGTGTTACAGTGCTAAAGCCCTGAAAACAGTTTTAAATATGAAATATTCAACACTAAATTTGAAGTTGCACAGTTGAACATGCAGGAAGCAACATCTGGTTACACCTTTAAAATAAAGCTGACTGACAATAATTTCTCTTAACAACATATAATGACTTTAGGACTGTTGTTAACCTTGTGTAAAAGTTGCGGTTTGGTTAGGTTTAGGCACAAAAACTATGGGTTCAGGAAAACATCATATAAATATATTACAGTATGTTAAGTTCAGACAACTAACTGCACCATGTAACATACCTACGTTCTGTTATTTTTGTAAAAACAAGTCAACTTTGAATTTTGTCACACACTGGACTGAAACCCTGATCTCCTGGGGGAAAGTCCTGTGTTTGACCCATCTAACCATCCCAACCAACTCCTGACTCAGCCCTTTTCTCAGTCTTTATAGGGCACCTCCAGAGACAACACTAGGGGTAACTACAGGGTCATACTCAGAAGTGTAAGCCTGCTGATCAGACTGCCGTATTTAAAACATCGTGAGTGAGAGCAGGATGTCGATGGGCGAATGTGTGAGTATGTTTTTATTTTTCAGATCAGATTTAATTAACATGGCATCTCCCTGGCAATTCATTCACAGATTCCGAAAATCAGAAGTGGTTAAAAATGTTATGTTGAAGGAATAAAAAAGGTGGAACTCTGCCGCAGCGTACACTCCTCATAATTTATCTTGAGTCAATCTGAATGAAGGCAAGAGCTTGGACGTGATTTATTGACCAAATAATTAGCTAAATAATTAGCTTAGCAAAACAAAGGTAAATTGTTTTGTGAATACTGAAATCAATCACAAGCAACCACTGCAGCACTTTACAAAACTTCCAGTAAACTCTGATCGGGTGAGGAAAAATCTATAGTCTGTTTTATTTCACAAGAGCTTGTAGTTTCCCTGATATTTCCCTGAACATTTCTGTCTTCACAGCAGGGCACTTGTTTAAAATGTGTACCAGGGGGTTTTCAAGTCCGACACAGTAGTGATCCCAAGTTAGACTAAGTTGAGACAACTGCAGCCCCCCCCCCCCCCCTCCCCATTCTTAATTATTCTTTGTTAATAAATGTTCTTTGTCTTTCGTCTATTTGGGGAGTAATAATGCTCTAAGTTTTGGAACTACAGTTCCCATAGTGATTTCCCATAGTGCTTTGGGGGGTGTAATGTTGACTGTAGATGTGAGAAGTGAAGGCTTTCTGTCAGGCAGCTTCCGGCCAACTTTTTGACAGAAAGTCCATAGTGCTTTCTAACAGAAAGCCTCGTCTGTCAGAAAGCATGTATTATAAAATGTCACAAATCCTGTGATGTCAGCACAGCCTTGTGGCTTAGTGGGTTGTGTCCGGGACTGGGGTTCACAACCTGATAGTGACTCTGTTTTCCACTTTTTTTTTTCAACAATTCTTTTACTGTTTTGGTCGCATTTTGGTTAGGTTTAGGCGCCAAAACTACTTTGTTATGTTAGGCAAGACAAATACTTGGTTAGGGTTTAGGCACCACAAAAACACCATTAGGTTTAGACAACAAAAAAACTTGGTTATGTTTAGGAAAACTTTGTGGTTTGGGTTAAAAATACACCCTTTCATAACGTTACGTTGTAGCACGTGTTACAATAATGTTTCTGGAAGAAAGCCTTCAAGGCTAACTTCCCCCATGTGTCCCTGGACTCCTGTGAGAAAGGGGCTGAAAATAGTGCCCCCTTGTCCATTTATTCAGTCGAGAACTGATTTTGAATCAAGAATCAATTCTGGTTGGAATTATGACATCAAGAACTGTCATCAGAATTTGATTAACATCAAACTAGTGAACTAAGTGAACATAGACTTAACACAAATACATAAAACCTCTCTGGGAAAACAGTTTGCATGCCTTTTTCTTATCATTTTTAAACAACATTGGCCCAGTTAGGATAATGAACAGACATCACTGTGGACAGATTTCATTGAGACCATTTCTTCAGTTTGGGATTTCAATTTGGAATTTGGAAACAACATGCCTTCACCACCACCAAGACACAATGTTAAAGACACCAGGGTTATATCTGTGCCTCAGTCACTGTGAATGGGCTGAGCGTCTGCTGAGTTGGAGGCAAGAGCCTGAGGCAAAGTGCCAACTATCTGTTACATTATGGGGTGAATTAATACATTACTCATTACTCATTACTCAATATGTCACTCTAGTTTGGCAGGGACGACTTGGCAACACTGAGTATCTGAGGCAATTAAAAACATTTTGGCTCTAAAACCTTATAAATCGCAGTGTACACTTGTGCAAAGAATGACACAATAAGATACAAGAGTAACAAGGTCTGGTCTTGTTAAAGGCAAAGATCCCTGAACATTTGGCCTAAAGGAAACCAACAGTCTCGACGTAGATGTATTTCAGCACCAGATTACGTAGAATCATTTCCCAGGGCCTCGTGTCTTAATGAAGCTGCTTGTTTTGCTAGGAAAGGGTTGATGACAGCACACTGGGGTAACCAAGGTTATTTAAACATACAAACAGTGTTTTAACTGACATCTACATTTGTATATTTTTGTATTACTTCGGTTCAGTTACTTTTATTTGTATAGTGGTTACAAAGCACAAAACCAGTGTAAGTGCAGTGAGAAAAAGCACTGACACTAAGTTACTTATAAAGTTTTGAGCTAAATGCTAGTGTCAGGGCCCATGGCCACTTTTATGAATGCCAGCGTCTTTTTTCAAATTGTTCCTAATTAGGAAAGACTGAAAGCGGTGGCATGCGGCCACCGTTTTTCAGAACGCTTTTTGTGCAGCTGCTCTAAGCGCTTCTTGTTGATAATACTTTAAAAAAAACATTTTTTTAGAAAGACACAGGAGTTGTCACTGTTGCTCTTTTTAAGCAACCAATCATATATTAGATGATTGGTAGATATCATCTATTGGTAGATTAGATAGATATTAGACATCACCTGAAACTTTGAATATAGATTCCCATTTGCAGTGAGTTATATTTGGCGGTATGGCTCTGTTCTGGGAGCTCACTGCCCTTCCATATGCCTACATGGAGAGGCTAAGGCATAAGCAGCAAAGACCCCCCTAGGGTAGAGAACAGAGCAGGCATCAATGACAACAGAAACAACATTTCTTAAGTCAGACACAACATAAAATGGAAGAGCTGGGGTGGAGGTGGGTGTTCAATCTTATTTTAGAATAGTAGCATGCTAACATTTGCAGAAAAGATAGTCACGCACACACACACACACATACTTAAATTATCAGTGTTTCGACATGACTGTCCGCAAACCACCGGACTATAAATACAGCATAGGGAACAGGTGTGGCTGTGCATTGTGGCTATGAGTGTGTGACTATCTTTTCTCCATATGGACTGCTACCGTGGTCGGCACCTCTCCAATACTGGTGTGTGTTCCCCCATTCACCTTAGCATGCCAACATTTGCCAATTAACTAAAAACACATAGTGCAGCTGAGGCTGATGGGAATGTCATTAGTTTTGCAGGAATTTAGACATAAATGTAAGTATTGGACAAATTGAAATTTTGACCTGATGGTGGCACTAGATGGGAAGTCAGGGGATGGGGGCGACCTGGCTCAGAGGGTAGAGCGGAGGATAGGTGGTTTGATCTCCGATCCCTGCAGTCAGTGTGTCAAAGTGTCCTTGGGCAAGATACTGAACCCCAAATTGCCCTCGAAGGCATAGCCATCGGTGCGTGAGTGTATGTATGAATGGTTACCTCTCCTAATGAGCAGGTGGCACCTTAGATGGTAGTCTCTGCCACCAGTGTGTGTGAATGGGTGAATGTAACAAATGTTATAGGCACTATATAAATGCAAGTCCATTTACCATGACTTGTAGAACTAGAAAAGTTCTGACTATGGCGCCCCCTAATGTTCTATCAAAAAGCCACTGTGGAAGACAGCCCTCCATAACCCATCACTATTGCAATTTATTTCACGTTAAAACAAATTTATTTAATGTAACAAATAACAGGTATCTGGAAAGGAAACTCTGATCCTTTCTTTAAATATAAATAATAAATTTGTTCCACATTAAACCATGCAGAACAGGTACAAAACTGTTTTTTGAAGCATACTGAGCACTTTATAAATAAAACAGTTCAGGTCCAAACACTTGGATGGATGGCTGTGGAGTGTATTCACAGTTAATTCAGAGCTGTGGGGTTCTTGATAGTGAGTTTTTTTTCTTCTTTTTAGTCCCAAGAGAGCTCCATGGCACAGCTTAGGCCCTGGAGTCTTTCCTCATCTGCACTGGCTCAGCCCCCTACACACATCTGATTAGTTAATGATGTGAATCCATTAAATGTGATAGTACAGTATGTGCTGGATTTAAGTTGGTCCAAAACTACTAAAAGAAAGCTATAGATAAAACATTTGGATCAGTGGAGCCTCTGAACAGACGATCTCTTAACTTCCAAAGTATGGAACAAGAGAGATATTGATGTACCTCTCATAAACATGGTCCCCAGAACTGGTAGTTGTCGTAGAAGAGAGGGAACTGCCGTCTGGCATGTTCTCCGGTTGCATCTTATGTGATCCGGAGCACCGCTGGGAGTTGAGGCTATGGTCTGCAGGATTTCACTGGAAACGCAGCTCCATCTGTCTCAGCAGCTAATCAGTGTCCCGCAACTTCCTGCACTCTCCGCAGACTTTCCCTTCTTCAGCTTCTAGTTGAAAGCAGAGACGTACCGGCGGTCTGTCGAGGCTTTTCTCCTCTTAAGGTGCTATTGTCCCGACAGAAATGCCTTTTTTTTCTTCCAAATGACATCTGCTTCAATACACAGGCCATATGCATCTTTATCCAACTAAAACTTTATAGATGTTTCACCCCTCCTCTGTCTCTGTTATAGAGGAAGTTGGGAGACATCAGGGAAGAATTGTGGAACAAAGAAGTTCAAACACCCAAGAGGACACGCTACAGAATGACAAAAGCGCTTAAAGCATTAATTTTCAGAGCACACGCCATTCCTATTTGATCTCTCCCTTAAAGGTATTCAGGCATCAGCACTGACTTTGATAACCCTTGTTAAAGTCCCTGACTGTCCCTCTGTTCCAGCCAATATAAGGGATTTTTCAGAGATAGGAACAGCAGGGTGCATGTGCTACTTTTATGGTGTCACTGCAGGGACAGTGAGGCAGCTGAGTCAGGAGCACACCAATGCTGTTGATTAATCCCTCGTTCATTCTCATATAGCAGGTAGACAAATGAAGATTTGTGTATATGCATGGTTCAGGAACGGCAGGGAACTCATTTTCATTCCTTAAAAATGCTACACTTCTTCATTAATCACTGTGTAAGTAAGCACCACTCACATTCCGGTAAAATAAGTAAAACAAAAGACCTCCTGACCTTCTTGCCTTCATAAACAGTAAGCAGCTTTAATTTATTTTAGTTTTCAGGCTCCTCTCTCGGAAAAATGTTTGAGTTATGAAACAATAGGAGCAGAGAAAGAAAATAATGATAAAGAGCAGCTCCCAGGGACTGCAGACAGTAGAAGTCATGACCATAATTTAATATGTTTAGACAATTTAACATGAACTATACTGTATTTTTGTTGCTCTGGCCATTGGTTCCAATGGTTAAAATAATTTAAGATCCTCTGCAAAGTAAGTTCAAAATGACTCTCCTTTGCTCCTTGATCCTGTTCATCAAACTTTAACTTTCAGCACATTCAATTGTTGAGTCAGTTGAGTGTATACCTGCTTTTGATTAAAATCCTTGACAAATTCAAATAATCCCCCAATGCTGTGAACATTAAACAACATTAAATCCTGAACCGTGGTCCAACTAATTTGTAAGTCCTGACATTGTGTAGCTTGAAGCAATCACAGGGTTTTGTCATTCAGTTTTTTTCTGTTTTGTCCTGCCAAAATTCCTGAGATTGTGAAGTTGTGAAAAAGCAGCAGCAGGAGTGTGCTTGAGACTCCAGGCAGCACCATCTGGATGTGCTATGCCATCAATGAATCAAGAAACACTAACTGTATGAAAAACAGCCCAAAACTTGAAATTACTTTTTTTTTTGTCTTTGATGCCAATATGTGAATCAATCAAACTACAGTACTAGGAAGTATAACAACAGATGCTCAGCTATCGTCTGGATGCAAGATGAAAGTGTCTGCCTTGATCTTTTGAGAACAATCGGGCTAAATTATTAATCAAGGGCTGTTGCAGATGTAAAAAAAACCCAAACTGTTTCACATGTGTCTATAAATCACAATAAAAATCCAAGATTACAGTGTATGAATATGAAATAAACTCCCTTCACAATATTAGCTGATGTAATTATACAGAGTTTGCTGTTTGACTGAGCAAAAGTGTTAGTTACTGTTTTATCCACTCTTGATCATATCACCTTTAACTAAAAGATAGTGTGAGTGCATAGCGCTGTCATGCAAGCATCTCTACAAATTCAAGCAGTTTAACGGTAAAACAGTGGAGCATACAGAAAATTCAACAGACTTAATAAACTCTGTCTTGTTATGAAAGAACTATTGTTTTCCTAATTCTTCGCTCCTAATTGACTGTGGCAGCTTGGATGTGGACAGCGGTTTCTCCAATTGCTCATGGTGGTTCCAGAGACTTCCCTGACAACTTAGTCTGGGCCGGATGAATAAAAATGCCTGGCTCCCATCAGAGTCTCACCAGCAGGTCGATCAAATGAGGGCTAGAACATAACTTCTCTGCTGTCCACACAGCAAGAGCAGCCGGTTCCCCGGAGGAACACTTTTAATGGGTCAGGTAATCAACCCCTGTGTCTCCAAACACCCAGCCCCCCTCCTTTTATCATTTAAATGAACAATACTTTCACTTGGCTACATTCTCCTTCCTTTTTTCCTAATTTTATGGAAGCCCTAGATATTCAGATATAAACACAAAATCTCTTACGACAAAGCTAGTTTCAAATGTGTAATGTTGTGTTCAATGACAAATGTTTGAGAAACAATCGACTTATCAGATCTTTGAAAGTAGGATTGTCATGTTCATAGCTATCTAGCTCCATAGGTGAAATAGCAACAGAAAAAATGTGCACAATGGCATCATGTGAGGATAAATGACACAACTTACAGCAATAACAACTTCTAAACCTATATATACATTTGTTTCGGGGTGATGTTCGGCTGTCAGCTGTCAGGAAAATTTGAACTGCTCTTAATAACAACTGCTTTGTCATGGTTTTGGGTTTTGTTTGTTTCCTTGTGTTGTACTCTAGTTTATTTATTTTTATTTATCTGTGTTTATTTCTTGTTATAGTTTGAGTTTCTTGTTTCCTGTTTTATGTTGATTATTACAGTCATGGTTTCAGGTTTAGTTGGTTATTTCCTTGTGTTGAGTTCTAGTTTCTTGTTGTATTTTGTAGTCCCTTCCTCTTGTTTCTTGTCTTGTATTATATTCACCTGTGTCTAGTTAGTTTTTCCTCTGATTGTCTGCCCGGCCCCGATTGGTTTCACCTGTTCCTCATTGTCCTCCCTGTATTTAGTCTCTGTCTCCCTTTTCCTCTGGGCCAGTTCGTTGTGTAAGTTACCTGTGTATGTTACCTTGTGTGCCTCTGTGCCAGTGCCTCCAGTGTTCTTTAGTGTTTAGTGCCAGTTGTGTTTTTGATCCTAACCTCACTGGTGAGTCACTTTAAGTTAAATAAATACATTACCTGAACCTGCCCGGCCTGTGGTCTCTGCGCTTGGGTCCAAAATCCCTCTGTTCCTAGTGTTTCCGGCACGAGCCTTGACATGCTAAAGTTTTGTTAAGTTGCTCATAAATAGTCATTCATACCGATTGACAGGGCTACACAAAACACCAATAGGTGATATGAGCATCCACATAGGCCTAAAATGTAACTAACTAACTTTCATCAAATACTGATACTGATGTTTTAACAAATTTGCTTATTTCCTTTCTGACCATTTTTAGACCGAATATCAATATCACTGTCAGTAGGCTGTAGCTAGGCCTACCCAATCTGTGCCGGTGGCACAATCTGTTACGCATGTGCATAAGTCAGGGGCTGACTCTGACCGATATAACTCTAACCCTAACCAATCCCCAATCACACGCACATGGGTAGAACGGACCGGGTTTCCAGAACAGCTAGCACAATTGAATGCAAGCTAGTCTAGCTATGTAAAATCTGCAAATTCTTACATATTGCATATTTACTGACATTAGAGCTGTGTAATATATGCAGAAAGAGGATATTGCTATTTAAGCAATACTGATACGCTAAAAGTATTTACTGACAACTAGGCTATACTAAGTGATGGCACTTCAGAAGTCCTGTCCCCTATGCCAGCTTTATTCAATCTCCAGCTTGGATGCATATGTAATTTGCTAGCTAACAAGACAGGCTACAATATTAAATGATTGGAAATGCTGTTTTGTTTTTTGCTTTAATTGTTGATAGAAGCTAGCTGTTTCAAGTCTTTGTGCTAGGAATAAGCTAATAAACATGTAATGGAGCCATCTCATTTAACAGACATGGATTTAACATTGTGCTTCTCTTCTACTTCTCAGTAAGACAGCAAGTCAATACATTTCTCAAATGTTGGAGCACTCCTAAGAGTAAAATATAGCCTAAACTGTTTCCTGAACAGCAGTTCTGGCCAAAGAAAGCTGGACTCAACAGCGTCTCGTGGCTTTTTATGTTTTGGTATAAAATCATCACATGCATCACATTACATGATTTCTTGGTATTGAAGGTCATATTTTTCTTCTCACTGCTGTTTGGAGACATACTGGAAAAAAAACCTAAACTACATTTTAAGGAAATAAATGTTCCAAGAAAGAATCTCTCAGACAAAAGAGATCCACAGATAACATTGTTACAAAAAGACATAAAATAATCACTTTCTCTAGACCTCAAAAGACTGCAGTAGGCCATGTCTGGGCAAGTTAAGTCAACAGCTGATTGATTATTGTTCAGTTTGCTTCCAGGCAGAGGGTCATTTCTCTGTGGCTGTTGGTGGATTGAAGGATGAAAACTCAGTCTGGAGCCCTGTGTGGTCCTGCAGCTCCAGAGGCCTCCACTCCTGCGGCCTCCTCCTGCCATGAATATACCTACACACATCTTCCTGAAATTAATCTGTATGAGAAAATAAGGGTGGTAATGCATAACTTCACAAACAGTAACCTTGCGCAAAGTGATGGCCTACATTTTGGAAATGGTTTGAATTCCAGATAGTAAAGGAATATTTTTGCCACACATTGTTTCTCCTTAATTCGTAGCCTTAGAAAGCAGGTGACTTTATGTGTACCAGCACCAATAATCACAGTAAAGGATAAAGGAATATTTAGATATAACTCTTGATTTTTATAGTATGATCATCTGAGCCCGAAGGAAAACTTTTTCCGTCTTTATTCCCGACTCCAATGGGAAAAGAAAGAACATCCACTGAGCGACTCTCTCTTTTACTCTCTTTCAGTAGTCTGCTTGCATCATATATGGCTGCTATATTATGTGTACAGCAATTTTAGAAAGACAAACAAACAGTGTTCTCCAGAACCAGCACTTCATGAAGGTCCATTGTAATGATCAGAGACATGCTAAACCCAGTTCGACAAAGAATACAGGCCAGTTCCGGAAACAGTTCAGTTCAATTCAGTTCAGTAGGCTGTAGCTAGGTCTACCCAGTCTGTACCAGCGGCATAATCCGTTACGGATGTGCAGAAGTCAAGTGCTGACCGATATAAGTCTAAGCCTAACCAATCCCCAATCACTTGCACTTGGGTAGAGTGGACTGGGTTTCCAAAACAGCTAGCATAATTGAACGCAAGCTAGCCTAGCTATGTAAAATCTGCAAATTCTTAGAGATTTCATATTTACAGACATTAGAGCTGTATAGTATATGCAGAAAGAAGACATGACATTGCTATTGAAGCAATGCTAATGCACTAAAGTTTCTGTGCACCAGTGCCAATAATCACAGTTGATTGATTTTTACAGTATGATCATCTGAGCCCTCATGAAAACTTTTGCTTTCTTGATATTGTTTCGTCCCGACTCCAGTGGGAAAAGAAACAACATTCACTGAGCAACTCTCTCTGTGGTTAAAAAGTTCAGCTACCTACAATGTCAAGTTCAGACAATACAAAAAAACAAAAACAAAAAAAACAGAATGTCACTCTGTACGGCAAACAGATCCAGTAACAGGCAGACAGGGGAAAATCAAGGTCTGATGGGCTGAAAGACCAAACACACGAGGAAGATCTCGCAGAGAGTGGGTGGAAATGGAATATTTTACACTGTATATTGAGGGACTAATGAGGGAATGGGATGCAGGAGACGGGCAGGGATGGCAGAAACGGGGTAATGGAAGGGCGTAGCTGGATCTGCAACAACAGGAAAGTTAGAGACTTGATATGAGAAGCAACGCAGAAAATGTGAAAAGATGACTAACAACTGGGTTGTTGTGACAGTCCACGTTCCTGTGTCGCTTGTCCCAAGTTGCAGGTACCCACAGGCAATAACTCAAAAGTAATTGACTGAACTTAATTTAACTGAAACTTAATTTAAAGTTATTTTCTTTTGTTTTTCTGAATGTGTACAATTTAAAATGTCAGAAGAAAAAAGATTAGAATAAAGAATGTAAGTTCAGTGTCTGACTTCCAAAGCCCTAAAAAGGTATAATTAGTTGACAGACATATTGTTGTCTGCTACCAACATGGCTCAGTTTTTATTAGATCATCAAAACTTCAATGTGTCTAATACTTTCGTTTATGACCATCAGCTGTGCTTTGTGTTTTGTGCTGATTAGCAATTGTTAGCACATTAGCATGCTGATGTTAGGGCATTTAGCTCAAAGTAGCACTCTACCAAATAGTACTAAATATGAGCTCACAGAGCTGCTGGCATGGCTGTAGATTTGTTGAGTTGGCTTTGGGCACTAAAAACATCCCGTACTACCTCCAAGCACCCCAGCGGACAGTTTTTTACAACTCTGCTCCAAAAAGAGTTGGGACACTGTGTAAAACTTTAAAACAAAATGCAATGATTTGCAAATCCTAATCCTACACATTCCAGAAAATTTAGGACAGGGCATGTTTCCCACAATGTTACATTACCATTTCTTCTAACAACACATGTTTTTTTCAGATTTGAAAATGAAATTCATTCCCATCCTTGCTTGATATAAGACTGTAATTGCTCAGTCCGGGATCTTCGTTGTCAAAATCTCAGTGGGAGGCAGGTCTGGGCTGCAGGCAGGCCAATCAAGCAACTGTACTCTTTTGACTATGGAGCCACGCTGTTGTAACACATGCAGAATGTGGCTTGGCATTGTCCTGCTGGAATAAGCAGGGACGTCAATGACAACGATTGACAGATGTCAATTATTTCCTGGTCTACCACAATCATCAACTTAAAATGCTTCAGGGTTAATTGCTTCTTTAAGTTAAGACATTGTCTTACTGTTTTATGCAGTTCTTGTTTGATTTATATGTCAAAATAACAACATCTTTGCATCCTTTTGTTTGTTATTTATTTTGGGGCTATTGCCTGTTTGTGATAGCTTTGTGTTATTATTTCTATTATGGGTTCTGTTGATTGTTGGTATATGTGCTGATTGATTTTTGAGTGATTTCATGAGTTTTCTAATCTTCTTGTTTGGCTTATTTTGCACTATGCAAATTTTAATTGTATTTTTATTGTTGTCGTGTATACTAGGACCCCAGGAAGATTAGTGACCACTTTGAAGCTAATGGGGTTCCTGATGAAGAACAAGGACATCCCTGAAAAAGACATTATCTGGATGGAAGCCTATGTTGCTGCAAAACATATAGGCCTATCTTTCAGCATTAATGGTGCCTTCACGGGTGTGTTACCCATGCCATGGGCACTAACACACCCCCATACCATCACAGATGCTGACTTTTGAGCTTATGCTGGTAACAATCTGGACTCTTTTCCTCTTGAGCCCGCAGGACACAATGTCCATAATTTCCAAAAACTATTTGAAATGTGGACTCATCACACCACAGTACACGACTCTGCTTTGCTTCAGTCCATCTCAGATAAGCCCAGTTTCAGGTAAACCTCAACTTCCCCAAAGACCATAAAGCCAAGAACAGCACATTCATCTAGAGCCAAAGACAACAGTGTTGTGTCATTCTGCTCACATCTGCAGGTCTACTTTTTTATTTTGTTGTCTGGTTTTGTAAAATCTTTGTAATGGTTCAACCGCAGACTCAATGGGATCTTTTTCTGAGAAAGAGTGTTTAATGATCACTGTAAGTGAGGAGGCTTAACTGCTATGTAGTGTTTGTCTTATGGGAATGTGATCCATTATCTTTATTTCCTGTCTGTGTTATTGCTGCTTTGTGTAGGTCAGAACACTTACATAGTTAAAAGTTGTCAAGTCTCATTTTCATGTGTCACCTCCATGACATAATGAGAACACCTGTTTCAGCACAGCAAGTGTGCAGCTATACTGTACATATGCAGTATTTGCCCTCTTCACTGGGCCACCTGCTGGTTAGGGTTCAATATTACAACTAAAAGAAATGAATATAATTTATGGACATCTGTAAGGTGGGAAACATCAGAGAACCAAACAGCAAGGCAGCCTGAGTCATACCATTAAAGACATCAATATATGACAGTAAACTGCCAGCTTCACTGTTTTGCCTCAACATGATGAATCACAATGCAGATGCTGGCGATAAATGTATCGATTAAAATCTTTGCAACATAAGCCATATCTTCAAAATGATATAAGAAAATAAAAGGTGAATTATCCCGAGGGGGAGATTGCCATGCACCACTGACTATGAGAAAGCAACTCGGGAGTGAAATACAGAACAGGCGAGGGTGTGGTGTTATTAGCAGATATTAACCGTGGCTGGAAACCATCCTAGAGATCATGAGCCCAAATTCCCTCAGCAAAACCCCACACCCTGAAAAATAATCTGAGAAATCTTCTGATTATTTTTGACTTTTCCCCTTTTTGTTATTCCTTTAAATGCTTCTTTAAATGTTCAGTAAATATTCCACTCCAACATGATGACCGAAATACTGTTTCACAGCCTTAAATTCACTAAAATGCACATTTCCACAGCTTAACAGAGCCATCTCATTCTCACAACTCTGCTGCTCTCAGTTTCTCTTTTCTAACAAAGTGACTGTTTTCATTCATTCCATTTCGCTATTTTTGAATCTCCGCCAAGCTAGCATCAATAACTCAACACGTTTCAATAGAAGTCATCCAGCAGCTTAGTATACATAATCCTCTCTTATTTTCTTGGTAGACTTTTAATGTGGAAAAAATGTACAGGAAATGGAAATATTTTGGGAGTAAGAAAGTATTTCAGAGTCATGACATGTCTTTATTGTTGTAACAATTAAATGAGAGTTGTGGAAGTGTGCAGTATGCTGAATTTACAGTACAGTACAAGTGCACCAGACCTCCATTGTCTGTTTGTGCTGGCCATTATTTTAACACTGTCTTTTATTTGAGAATTAAAAATAACTGTATAAACTGCTCCTTAAAAATACTGAAGACATGAGTTTTGTGTCCCTAATGATTGCCATGCTTCTGCAAATAACATTCAGGGTACTCTTATTCCATTTGTAGCTTAGAAAGGGAGATGAGGTGGGCAGGGAAATAATGTGATCAGAAAGGACTCTCCTGAAGCTGAGTTTGGTTACTTGGAGCAGAGCGTCCTAACCTCTTACAGTGTCTCTGTGTTACTGTAAGCCCAGGAGGCATCATGTGGAAGGAGGAACTGCCTCTTTGGTGATGCACAAGAAAAAATGATGTTTTAACCCCACCCACTGATAAACCAACAGTCTCCCAGTGCCTCAATACAATGAAATAATCCACTTAATGTCTTTGAAGGTTGCTGCTAAGTCATTCTGATTATATTTAAACCCACTGGGAATAAAACACAAAATAATAACCAGCCGTTTGTAGGCAGCCTCTGTGCAACCTGAATCTGACAAGGTGAGTGAGACAACTTAATATTCCCACTGCACTGCAAGGAAGAAAACTGCATAATCTATCATTTATTAGCCTGTAAACATATTTCACTATGAGGCATTCGCTAAATTGGAGGAAAACAATGAGGAAGAAAAATCCCTGTTGGGGATTTTTAGAAGTCTGGCTGCCACAAATATCTCACTGTCACTGGGCTCAATGCTCATAGACATCAGAATCACACAACACTAACAACAAGGAGGGGAGGGGGGTAGTATGGAAAAAGCTGTGAAAAAATGAAACTTACACATATCCCAACACAATATCCAATTTTTCCCATTCAGAGTGTAAATCAGGTTTGTATACTGATATGGAGTCGTTTCTTGCTTTACTTCTGTCAAGGGGGTTTGGAAAGACCACCAATACTGCCAGCCAATCAGAATTCATGTATTATACCAACATGTGAAAGGACCATTTCACCATATTGGATGGGTGGAATGACTTTAGGCGAGCTAAAAATGGCTACACTATTAAGTCTCTCTGTGGTTCAAATCCACTGCCAGTATGGATTACCTGCATTTGCATACCTGTGCATTTGTCCTCATTTGTAAAAATGTTCTTAGATTTGTACTTGAAAGTGTTAAGATAATTTCTGACGGTGTGCTTAAATGCGATTCATTAAAGATGCTGAGCACAAAAAACATTTGTAACCTACGCTCCTGTGATCTATAAATCTCAAATCAACATGAATGCACAGCACCTGTCTTGTGATTTCCTCTTATATAATGCAGCACAAATGAGGGTTTAGTCAGGAATAGCCAGGGACCAAAAGAGAAAACTAAAATTTTTAGAAGTTGAGATCACACAATGCGCATTGACAAAGCCAAACTCATAGCTTGGGAGTGTGTCACCGCTGCAGTGAGCGAGGTTGGGCAGAAAGACAGAACTGTGGCTTATATGAAAAAGAAATGTTCTGGGAATTAATTCCTCTCACCTTTAATTAATAATTTCTGTCACATTGTTCATAATGCTCATGCAAATTTCACCACAGGCTTACCTGCAATACCCCTACATAACCAGCAGGATAATCAGTTGTGTCAAGTCTTGACTTTGCTGAGAGATAAGATCATTTCCATGTCATGTCAAGTAACATTTTATGAATAACTACTTATGCATGGTTTTCTGCTTAAGTCCTACTGTAGATCAAAATTGATCCTTTCAGACAGTTTTATAAACGTGGCCCCTGAACATTAAATTAGGGTGTATAGCTCACAAATGTGCATCCCAACAAGAAGCAGAGTCGTGCTGATGTTTATATGAGAATGCAAATCAGCTGCTAATGCTTCGTCCCCTATGGCAAAACTGTCAGGGACAAAAATTCAGCTTCACTCGTGTTGTAAGTCTTGCTGCGTGCTGTAGTCTTCCACTGGCATCAACTATCAAAACACTACAAAAACTGTCCTACTTACAGTTTACTTCCTCACATCCCTACTCACCACACTTGCCACTTATCAGAGGCAGAAGGGCTGTGTTGAGAGAGAGAAAGTTGCTGGTTTAATTCTTGCTTTAAGTGACTGAGTGAGCCTGAGTCACTTTGAATCTCGGCCAACATCACTATGACCCATTCAGCTTGACCACAGACAAAAACCTCTCAGGTCTACCTGCATTTAGTCAAAGTCTGGCTAACAATCCTGAAAAAGAGGCACTTTCATGCAAAATGTGTTCTCAGTGATATTGTATAGCCCTGCCAGAAAAGCCATTTAATCTGTTAAACAGTCATTATCACTACCTTTGTAGAAGAGGATTTGTTATATGAGGCCTGAGGTGTAACAAAGGCTCCACAAATCAGGCACTGAGTCAGTACCATCAGCTCTGTGTTTTCAGATCAAATGTCTTTGAATTGCAAGGTCAGAATGAGTTGATTAGAAAACAACGAGAAGGACTGACAACAGTATCGTGATTTTCCGGATGATGGATAGCCATAAACAGTTTGCCAGTGAATACATTTCCCATACAGCCTTGGATCAGAAACAAATCCAGACTTCACATTATGCTAAGCAGGTCAGTAATTTCTAACTTAGTTTAAACACCTTTGCAGACTCTAAAACGAATGTCTGATCAAATTTCCATCTAGATTACATCATCTCCCCATTCGCCAGGTCTGGTGCATTTACTGTGACAGCACAGCCAGGAGCTCAGTGTCACATGCTGCTCGGTAATGGTCTTTTTAATGATGTAGCTGAGATCTTTGAGGTCGCAGATTCCATTGAATTCTAAAGCCTTATGATGATTGATTTTCTCTGGGAAAGTTATGCCACCATAACCAGACAAAATCTGAGGTTGGATTCTCTTAAAACCATCTGAAAGCACTGTGAAGCAGTGCAGAGCAAGATTTCTTAACTTTCACAAATATTGATTGCACTGAGGGGGCGGCATGGTGGTGCAGTGGTTAGCACTGTTGCCTCACAAGCAAGAAGGACCTTTCTGGCCTTTCTGTGTGGAGTTTGCATGTTCTCCCCGTGTCTGCGTGGGTTCTCTCTGGGTGCTCCGGCTTCCTCCCACATTGAAAGACATGCAGGTTAGGTTAATTGGTGACTCTAAATTGCCCGTAGGTGTGAATGT
>JBBPCS010026387.1:0-23586 GCA_037974645.1 Hollardia meadi
TATATATATTTTCCTTCTTCCTTTCAGAAAGAGGAATTGAATCACATGCACTGTGGTATTATCCCCACATATGCTCCAGTCGGTCCAGGAGAGGAGTCCTTCTGAGGAGTGATTTCACCCTCTGAGTGGATCCCCATGGATTGCTTGCCTTTGAGTCTCTGATGAAAAGAAAGATATAGATATATATATATATATATAGATACATATATGTTTAAATTCAACTCCATTGATTGTGCAATCCTGTATTGAAGACATTCGCACACACACACTTCAGTCAAACCCTCTCATCAGAAACACCAGAAAAAGCAAACACAGTCCTCATTAACATCAGCACTACACAGACCAACAACTGCCAATCCTACAACACAATAAACACAGAAAACAGGGATCCGTGTTTTGTGTTAACAGCACAGAGGATCCTCAGCCATCAATACGCAGCATCAAAAGAGACCTGCTGTTCTCTACAGATCAGCAGAGATGCGATAGACTGAGACTAAATGGGATCAATACTGCACATGTTAGATGAGCAACACATACATTCAGCTGCCAGTTTTTTGGCTACACCTGCGCTAAAACTGATGCAATCTAATACAGCAGTCCTGCAATAAATACTGTATAACTTTCATGAAGGTTATAATCCTCCGTTTTGTTTTTTGTTGAAATAGTTTTTGAGATTTGTTGATTCAACTTTCTGGTCATTTTGGAGGATACATTTTGTGGTTCTGTTGAACAGTATTGCATTCCACAGAGAGGTGTTTCACAAAATAATAGAAACACCTTTTAATGCATAATCTTCATGAAAGTAGGGTTTATTGCAAGACTGCTGTTTTAGATGACAGTACATTTAGCTAGGTATGCCTATCAAAGTGACAACTGCATGTAACTTTCACACAACAACATTCAAACACAGTGTACCTATTTAGACTAATGACGATCGGATCTAGAGATACTTTACAAAGTATCAGTCCTGCAAGGGTTTGCAGTGGTTGCTGCCTGGTGCTCTTTGGTTTATATCTGGTCCTCACTTATTTCTTGCATTGTTTCAAACATCAGTTTTATAAGTTTACTCTAATATTGCAGTTAATCATTTAGGTTTTCACACAAAATGAATTGTTTCCTAGTTTTGTTGACTTGTTATTCCAGTCAATGATAAAGTGAGGAGTCCAAACAAATCTGATTCCCTGTTGCCAGAGGTGTTCAGTACATGAATGAACAAACAAATCTACCAATCTTTAAACTGAAGTGACCATCCTAAATCACCAATGTCACTGCTGAATCAGTGGAGTGGAGCTCCTCACTGATGACCGCGAGCACCGTTGTCAGCTCAGCTGTGATACACAGCACATTATTCCCTTGTTTAAAGTTCATTAAAAGACCATTAAAAGCCACAAAAACATTCATAATCTGATATCTCTGTCATGAATACTAGGCTGCAGAGCCATTATTCTTATGTAAAGTGCTTGTACAGGCTGGCTTTGTAATGAAGTGAAGGTGACAGTCTGTACACAGTGAATGTACTACAAAGCTAAGGATGGCCAGAATCAGCGCTGGATGTGGCCGCCCAACATGTTCTCATCCCAGGTAGTCAGATGTCGCTTTGTCATGCGTTACATTGGAGGTATATTAAAGCCCACTGCATCACGTAAGTGACTTGACAAAATGTGATGAAGAAATAATTTATGGGGGAACTTCACTGATTTTACACATACAGTAAAGTTAGCTTTGTCAGCAAAGAGAGAAAATGACCCAGATGATGTCATTACAGGTATCTCATCTACAAAATGTCAACAGGAAGCCCAACTACCAAGTTGTGGAATTTTAAATGCATGGGGAAGAATGAGTTGCATTATGGGAAATGTAGGATTCAGCAGTTTTGTAAATAGATCCATACTGGGGATAAAAGCCAGGATATCCCAAACTCTGCTGAATCAGTTTTGACCTTCATTTTTAAACCCAGTCTCTTTTTTTTCAGTCCTTCAGTTTGAAGGAAGTGCAACACCACATCTCTGGAGTACTCTTTCAAAACCAGCATCAGTCTAATTTTCTTGCTTTTTGGCCTCTTTGTATAGAAGATGGCCTCGTGATGACCAGAAAAGAACAGACTCCTGTATATTCAGCAATATTCGTACAGTAATGCATTTGCTACCTGATTATTCTTTTGTGCCACCGTTTCCACCTTGTCAAATTTCAGAGGTTGAAAACAGTAGTTAGATGTTCAGACAGCACTGGTCATACTCTATTTGTGATCTCCTTTGTATGTGTGCTTAATGTGTTGGAAGACATTACCAATACATTTTCAGCTTATACACACCTGAACAAATATCAGAGTATATACAAATAACATAGACAGCTGGAAAACATCAAATATGTTTTTTCTTTCATGCTATCATCATGCGGAGCTCGTCACATCTATGAATCACCCTTTTAATAAGCAAATGCTTTCCCCTGATGTCGGACAATTTTACACGCCGGAAAGCAGCTTTCACTTGTAATAGCCAAGTCCATTTTTCCTTTGATGCCCCATGTTCACTTCACACATCGAACATTTGAACGAGCTCCGTTCTCTCTGGGGGAAAAATTACATGTGGCTGGATAAAACCAATTTGATACAGTGACTGTGTGGTCCCCAAAACTGTCTATAATCCCCTTTCCCTTCGCCATATTTCACTCTCTCTTCACTGCAGTATTGAGTTCAAATGATTGACATCATAATAGGCTCAGCTAAATTATGATAGAGGTCAAATTAGAATTTAATCATCTCCCTTTTACCCCCTCTCCCCTGAGGGCAAAATGAATAAACATGATTTTGTACAAGACTGATGGGCTGGTTATGCAAAAAACTCTGCTAACTTTCTCAATTTTTCCTCTTTTGTTAAAGCTTCAAAGAGTGAATGAAAGAGGGAGAAGAGGGTTAGTAATAAAGTCAGAGATGACTGAGATACCGCCATTGTCCAACATTTCTGTACTGGGTACGGGATTTTGTAAGTCATGATTTCTAAAAAAAAATAATTTAAAAAAAGTCCAATGTAGTCAAGACACTCAGGCCTTGAATTGTGCATAAAATATGGATTCTTTCTCCAACAGTCCTATAGTGATAATGTATCTCCCAAAATGAACTCTAAATTCAATGGAGGCTGTTTTAAAAGACGTTCTAGGCTAAATGATTAGTTTTCAGCTTTTAGTTTTCATAGCTTGCACATACAACTATTCCCATTTTTAGTTGCTCTGTTACATTGGGAATCATACTGATTTTAACCCAAAGTTGTTTAGTATTAGTATTTAGTATTATTATTATTATCACCACAGTAACTCATGAGACAAGCTTTACATTTTTGCATTTTTATATTTCTGCTCTTAGCATTAAATGTCTTGTGTCTTGTGATCTTGAATGTAACTTTATTTCTTTACACCAGACCTTCTCTGCCTAGACTCCATTAATGAAGCATTTGATTAAATACTTAGCTTGGTTCCAGTCTTCTGAACCAAGACCCAGGTCTGGTGTTTCTATCATTTGCCGAAGTCATGCTTTCCTTTTTAAGCTATAGCCTCTGTTCCACTAACAGGCAGATGATATATTTTCTCATGGAGGGTTTCTGTCATCAGTCTTCCTAAAAAGCTGTAATAACAATAATAAGGCAGAATGAGGCATCATGATGTAGCAAGAGACAGACTCTGAGGGAAATCTTTTTACTCCATGTGTATTAACACTCATTTAAGCAGCAAGAGTTATTTGCATGAGCAGCACATATTTCTCTGTAAACTTGCTTTGCTTTATTGTGACTGTATGCTAGCTGATGTAGCCCCAGAGTTAAGTGAAAAGCATATCCTGCTGTTAAGGCAGTTTGTTTAGGCAAAATCAAATCATTCCCCGAGCGAAAACAGCTACCAAAAGAGTCTATGTCAAGATGGCAAATGGAGCATTAAGTCTTAATAAATATCAGCTAATAATATTTGAATATTTAGGTAAGACAACAATTTCTTGATAAATCTGGACTGGACGTTGGACTTTGAACTAAAAATAAACCCTTCCCCTCGGAGTGAAATATCTGAATGAAAAATTTATTTTGAACGCATGCACTATTATAGACAGTATTAGTGTCTACATGTGTGCAAAGTCACAGGTTTCATGTGCAAAATCGATACCGGGCAAACACGAAACAATCTGAGTCTGATAATAACAGTCTTCTATTCCTCCAGTCCACCCCCACCAGACAGCTGGATGCAATAAGGATTATGAAGCGGAGGACATACTTGTTTTGTTGTCGGGGCTCTTCTACTTTCGCGGATGAGTATTTGTCTGCAGTGTCGTCCGATCCACTTAGAGGTGGGAAACAAATACTGGCAATATATTTAATACCCCCTGAGATCATGTCGTGGCAGGCCCAAGGCGCGCAATCGTTCATAGGGGCTCACAGGCAGCACAGGAAAATAAATAAATAATTCAATATCAAAAAGGAGTGGAGCATTATGCTTTAGTGAGCAATAAAACATGTGGCGTGTCAGGGATGGCGGCTGCTGCCTACAAAAAGAAGAATACCCATACTGCTATGTGTGTGGTGGGGAAGGGATAACACGCGGAACAAAGGAAAAGGGAGAAATAAATTTTCACGGCAAATGAACTCCCATCTTGCCTTGCTGAGTGCACAAAAGGCCACTGAGACGATTATTTCTGGGCTCCACCTCAGACCCTTGGAGTTGGGACAGCAAAAAGGCATCTCCTCTTCAGTGAGTTTAGCCTCTGAAGGACAGGAGCCTGTATAGAGGTCACGAGGCAACTGAGTCAAGTCATTTGGGCTGAATAAGTGCTACAAGTTAATGAGTGTGACTGATGGTGGGTTTCAAAGAAGACAAAGTGAAACAAATGAAGCTGCAGTTATCATTCAACTTATTATAATGAATAGAAAGGGACCGTTGAACCATGGCATATAAAATGACTATGTGGATAATCACACATGCTTTTATTCACAATGCACTGACCTTTATCACGGAACAGGGCAACAGTGAGCCAGAGGGGCGCAAAGAACAGCATGTAGGCCTGTACGTTTGAGTTTCTATTCCTGTACAAGTGCGCCGACATATACATTCATTCATTAGTGCACAAATGCAGGCGCAATGCAAGGCAATACTCATTAAGGCCATTAGGAAGCCTCCAGCTGGCTGCTTGATTAAAAAAGAGCCAATCAGAGCTGCTGTAAGGTCCACTGGTGTGATGCAGCAAGTGTTCACACTGCCTGATATGAAGCCACTTTCATGTGAGTCGGAAAACGAATGAAGAGACATCCAATTATAAAGCAGACTACTGCTTTCAAGAACAAAAGGGAACGTAGCAGCTTGACCCCAGTGGAGATGAGCCTATTTATAGATCAAGGGCTTATGAGTCAAGGTGAAAGAGAAGTCTGGTAACATAATTGATTGGGGAAAATAAACAAGTCCACAACAACAACAACGTTGTGTTCACAAAGAGAAAGATTTTGAAATTTTCTCATTGATGAAAACAGCAAGTGGTTTAGGATTTTATTCAGTTTGATATAAGGACTGAAGTATTTGGGTTAAGCTTTAAACTAGAATTGGAATAGAACTGGACTGAGACTTAGTTTAGCAGGACTTGTGTCTGTGCTCTGGGTACAAAGTACAAAAAGGACTTGATATGTGTTGTCAATGACAGGTTTTCCCAAGTACAATACCTGACAGCTTTACTAACCAACTAACACTGAAATCTGTCCATGTATCCTTCAAAACGAAAATCCCAATTGGATCACTCATTTTAAGTCACTGTGGATAAGAGTGCCAGCTAAATGACTAAAATGTAAATCTTCCAAATGTACTGCTCTTCTAATGATAAATGAGGTTCTGACATTGTATTCACTGAGCTGAATGAAGCAGTTTGACCTCAGTTGAGATAGACCTATTTATAGAGAAAGCAATATCAAGGCTTGAAGAAGAAGCTTAGCAACGGGCGCTCCAAGCAACTTTTTAGTTGCTAAGGCTTTGTAATGAGGGGAACTGACACAGCTCTCATGAGGGATGAATTCAGCTAGGATTAGTAAGAGTATACACAAGACAACACTGCAAATCAGCAGTGACCACTTAAATTGTGCAATGATAAATGGGGGCCCAGTAAACATGATAAGTTCCACATAATAGGATCAGTGAACAGTTGTAGGCAGCTGTAGCAGGCCTAGTAGCAGCAGAAATGCTAAAACTATAGGTGTATAGTGCAAATTAACAGTGTCACAGATGATGCAAAGGGAAATATGTGAAAATATTTTTTTTTGCTACATCCCTGCAGCCATGCCGGCCCGACAAACACTTTGGTCTAAACTGAAATACAGTACTTATTTCCATGAAAATTTGGTGAGATATTTATGTCCTCAGAAGACAATGCCGGATAACTTTTGGAATCCTCTGACGTTTTATCAAACCATCATTTTAATCTGTCCAATACTTTATTTAGAAAATGTTACCTTGTTAATATGCTAAACTAAGATGCTTAACATGGTATAAATATCAGCATGCAGCATTGTCATTGTGAGCTTGTTAACATGCTGATGTAAGCATTAAGCTTAAAGGGGAATTCCAGTATTTTTAAACCTGGTCCTGATGTTTATATATTTGGATGTGTAAATGATTCATACTTACCAAAAGTCCTGGAATTGGTCCAGTAAATAGTCTCAACCGATAGCCGCGACACAGCTGCAATGGCTACAATGTAATCCTTAGGGGCAACTCTGACCTTTAAAAAGCTACGTCCACTGAAAGTGTTTTATCTTGCCTCTCACAGTCTGAGATTGTTACTCTAAGTGTCTGAAAACATGAGGGAAAGGATCCGACAGCGATAGTTCTGATTGTTAGAGTAAAATCCTCTTGTCTCCTCTATTGTCTAAAGAGAAGTCTCACTCTGAAATCTTGCGGGAGGTGAGTTGTTGCAGTTATTGCTCATCAAGACTGTTAAAATCAGCTAAATATTCAGCCATGACTCTGGAAATAAAGTCCCTCTCTGTAAACGCCAAACTCCTCTCTCCAACTCTCACTCACTTCTCTACAGTCGGCTTCCTGCAACAACTCACATCTCACAAGATTTTGAGGGGAGACTTCTCCGGTTAAACAAAGAGGATTTTAATCAGGACTATCGCTGTCGGATCCTTTGCGTAATGTTTTCAGACACTTAGAGTAACAATCTCAGCCTGTGAGAGGCAAGAAAAAACACTTTCAGTGGATGTAACTTTGACGGTCGTTGAGTTGCCCCTAAGGATTACATTGCAGCCATTGCAGGTGTGTCGCGGCTATCGGCTGAGACTATTTACTGGACCAATTCCAAAACTTTTGGTAATTAATCATTTACACATCCAAATATATAAACATATGGCCCAGGTTTAAAAATACTGGAATTCCCCTTTAAAGTACAGTCATACATACCCACTAGCGTGTTTGGACTCATAGTCTTGCTCAGCAGTCCAAGAGCTTGGTTTGTAAGATTGATAAGGTGGGCATCAGGTGAGTTTTCAGTTGTGATCAAGATGAGGAATCAGTCGACTACTGAGGCACCATGGGGCAGTCCAGGTCAGGCAGACCCATCAGTGTCTGGAGGTTTCTGGAAGGACGAAAGCTCTGTGTTATTGGTTGCTCGTAGATCCCTACTGTTATGACTTGAAACTAGTCACCTGAGGGTAGGAGGAAGAATTTAGGTAGGTTGAAAATGAGCCAGGTTGCAGTGATCTGGATGACTGAAGAGTCAAAACATGAATTCAGGAAGGCCAGCGCTGAGTAATTGCACATGTCAAAGGGCTTGAATCTGGAGCTCCACATTTTCTATGTTAACACAAGGTTTGATTCAAAAGATTTTCATTGTAAGGGAGGATCAAAATAAGGTAGTGGGATCGTGTAACACGTTGGGGTTAAATGGATATTAAAGAACACATGTTATGTGTCTTATTCCTAGAGAATACGTTTATTATCGGAAGGATAGACACTGAAGTTATTTCATGCAGCAATAACTGAACAGACAAGAGCTGAGCACTGAAGGGATTTGATTTGTGGCGGGAAAATAGATGGGTCAGTTCGGGCAGACAGGTCACATATCCTTTGTGTATTTCTGACCTTTGCTTGGAAAGTAGTTAAAAGAATGAAACTTTCTGCAGTCTGAAGTTCTTGACATTAGTAGTGTCGAAAGGGAGCTTTTTGAGAAGCTATCCTGGCACACAGCCACATGTAACCAAGGGACTGCTAATGGATGCAAGAAAGTTGAGCAGGACTGCAGCAATTAAGGGTGGAAGTGAATCGAGATGGAAAGAAGAAGGTAGTATCTTCATGAAGTTAGGCGCAAGTTATTGGACATCTATTTCAAGCATCTGTTTTATTATTGTTACCTACTAATTAATGTAGTTTTTTTGTTTTTGTTTTGTTTTTTGCATTGAGTCATCATTCATCGATACACAAGAGGACATCGATCCATTTATTATCTGCCGTAAGCAATGCACCAAACCCAATATGTCTCCCTTACTCATTTTATGTTGCCCTGAATATAAACATCAGTCTAAAATGTCAACCTCAACCATCAAAATATACATCTGGAACCAACTAAAACAGAATTACTTTTTGTGCATTTTCTTTTTTGTTGATCTTTATAAAAACAGAAACACTAAAGCTTGATTCTTTTATAGTGCACAGAACATGAAATCAGTTCTGAAATAGATGTCTGGTTTTGATGTTGTCGCCATTTGTCCATAAACGCAATCTGAGAAAAATCTATAACATTCCCCTCCCCCCTGCGGAGCAGACAAGTCACAACTCTTGGGGGGAAGAAATGAAAGACTTGAGTCTCAGCCAGCTACCTTATTTTTTTCCAAAGAACACAAAGAATTTCCTCAAGTACAAAAGGTAGCAATCTCAAGTGGAGATATGGAAGCTCTTTTCTTGTTTGCCTGAATCCAGCTAGCATGGTTGAAAGGTTTTAAGAGGAAAAACAGCATAATGCTTCAGTTGAACACCATATTTTAATGTGTGCAGATGGGTGCACAAGTATTTTTGTTTCACATCACACTTTAATCTTCACATCCACAATAAACAGGAGTAAATTTGCTTTTATGTGTGGTTTCGTTCAGCGTTTGTGCACATTTTTACATGTGTGTCCAAGTGTCCAAGTCGCTTAATTTGACGCTGCAAAACAACTGCAGCTAAATGCAACGTAGTGGCTACTACCAACATAAACCTGATTATTCAAACACTAACAACTTGACAGGTTCCAGGGAGCTCCAACATGATTTAAATTGTTTATCAAAGAAAAAGTTATCAATAATTTGTCGCACAATGTTAATATTTATGGAGCTTTTTTTAATGGATATATGGTGCTTTGAAATGGAATTCTTCATTTCTGACTGAATCACAGCAGGTGGTGCTTCGGTCTTCTTGCCTACATCTTTTCACCCACAGCTGCTAAATCAGGCCCTGAACCCTCAGTTCTCGGCCTTCAGTCCAGATGTGGACCCCCGCTGGGCCCCTGTACTGTTTTCAACCCTGATCTTCAACCAACTGCTGGGAAAACACTCGCAGCAGGAGCCTCAGAGCAGGTGCCCTTAATGACTCACATGTATGGATTTATTTCATTCAATTTGAAACACTACGAGCCCGCATCTCCTCCTACACCGAACCTGCATTTTGAGACTCTTTTGAGGTAGTCAAATTAAATGAGAATTGAGATGTTAAACTAAAGAGAAGATCAATTTAGTTTCAAGTATAGAAGGAAAGTTTCCAATTTAAACTAAACATTGGGGATTATAAGAAATTGCAGTCTAATAACTGCATATATTTTCAAAAAATTATTTGTGCACAGTCGGGTTTCTGATGGACTGAGTGGTCAGTGGTGGAGAAGTTCCCAGAGCCTTGACTTAAAGGTAAATATACAACATTCACTCCCACTAGATATCGCACTCCAGTACTAGCAGCTTAAACCCAAAAAATATATGCATTGTTTACACAGTAAAGCAGGGGGGGGAGGTAACTGTAAAATAAGGCAGCGCTTATCGAATATGAATCAAGATTCTGTTACGGCACAGCCTTTTTCTTGCTTCAAATGTTTTCAGAAACATATTTTAGTGTCCTGTTTAGCTGCAATGTGAGAAGGTTTCTTACCAGGCTACCACATTGAAAACAGATGCAAGGACGACAGAGGGGGACTCTGCACTAGCATGCATAAGCGCCCATCCTGGCTACCAAAACAAAGAAGAGAGAAACTCAACAACACACATAGTGACTTCTTTCTCTGTTCACAATGCTATTATTATTATATTATTATATTTTCACATAGTTGTTTTCAGCTACATAAATGTTGAAAATAGAATATATTCAACATTAAAGTAAAAGTAGCAAAACCACAATATGCTCTGCTTTTGCGCAAGAATTCTGAATTCTGGGCTAACTTTAGTATCCTAACTCATTATGTAACATGTGGTGTACAGTATATAATTTAATTATTATAAGTATATAAGTATTAAATTATGGAGCCCCAAATGTCTCCAATATTTTTGTGCACAAGTTTGTGATGGTTGCAACTAAATTCTTCGTTAGTAGGGCCAACATGTAAGTCCGAGCACAGCTTTGTGCAAGTCCAACCTGAATAGTTCGAATCAGTCAAATAACTGAAAACATCTGTATTGGTATTCATAACATTTAATCTATAATAATGCGTCATATTTGATAACTTGGTTTTGTATTTAAAATATCTGTAGGCTATTTAAATAGAGTACTTGAGTAAATGTACTTTTGAAACAACTGAGCCAAACACATGAATTACAGCAGTCTGACAACACACTCAAAATGAACTTCAATTTATTCCTCTGCAATATATCGTTGGTTGCATTGTTCCTCTGAATCATGTCCTCTTCTGTCAAACGGGTGAAGTTGGTTGATTTCTATATGACTGTAGTGGCAGCAAAGAGGGGAAACAGATGCTTGTGAAATCCTCCAGGACTCCTCTCGGAACATAATAAAGATGCCATCTGACAGTTCCTGCTTTCATACCACTGCTCTGTACACAGCTTTTTAACTCTGGTCCCTCGGTGTTTTGTTGTATTTGAATTTAAGAAGAAGAGGCACATCCTCCTAAGAGGGGATTCACGAGTCACAGTGGGGCATGGGAGACAGGTTTTGTTTGAAACCTTTAGGCTTTTCTTCCTGTACAACCTGCGTTCAGAATGTTCCAACAGGTACTGATTACTATACTGCAAGTCATACTGTGTCTCACATGACCGTAGCTCACATAGTACCAGGACGGTGCATGGGGGATGTTGGAATTGTCTGTAAACGGCATGGAACAAGTAAAATGGCAGTGCTAGAAACATCCCTCTAACCTGATGAGCCTGACAGCATCACTTCATTTAAGCTGAGAGGTTGGAGCCATGGCTGGCGTCTACTTGCACTATAGTAAACCATGCACTGACTCCTTACAGCTCTGCGTTTGTTCCTATTCATGTACGTAAACATATAAACATGAACTGAAGCTAACCTGTATACTTCAGAGGAGGGTTATTATTCATTTTTTGTCATGGTCTAAACAATGTTACTCGCTTTTCTTCTGTACACCAACTCTCATATTTGTACTTTGTTTTCCTTGTCTCGCAGCATCTGTCTCTGACAGACTCATATAATTTAACTTTCAAGTAATCTTTCATGAATCATCTAGATATTCCAGACACATCTAACTTCTCATCATTCTTATAATCTAATAATAACTTCTCATTAATATAAGTGCTGTGTCTACCTTTCTTTGCCTCTTAACTTTGCAGCACCGCTGCCTGTATCTCTTCATTACCTTTTGTGCTCATCGATTAAGCAGCAGTATGGTCTTTATCTCTTCAGATTTCTCAATTAATCAGGCGTGCTTCATGGCTCATTGGCCAGCACTGGGACCCATAACATTTATCTGAGTTGAAGGGAAGTGAGACAACACAACACCAACAAAGGATAAGATATAATCAGCAGAAAAGAGGCACTATTATCAGTGTTATGGTACAATGGCACTGTTATGAGAGCTATGAAACTGAATCTATGAAACAATGGCAGCGTATTTATGAGTGTAAATTTGTTGACAAGCTTCCACAAGTTCAATTATGATATTTGTGATAGCATAGTCCTTCATCAAATGTGCAAATTCTCAAGAAAGGGCACAACCTTGGTTTAATATCGCATAATATAGGACACAGCACTAGTGACTGACTTTCCACTGTGGACTAATAGCTTTTCTTGGTCATACTGTGGATTAATTTCTCCTGAATTTCCTTTGAAACAACAGGACATTTGCACTTGGGTGTTCAGCTGAGAGTAAAATCACATTTAGATACAAAATGGATACAAAAGATGCAAGATGTGAGAGCTGTAATAACGAAAAATCTATTGTGTTGTTTGTTAGCAGGAAGAACTGGACAGCCCCTGTTTCCTGTGCAGCCATCGATCAGGGGCATGATTAATAAAGCTGGGTCCATAAGTGTCTTCTTCCCATCCTGTCCCTCAGTGACCACTTGTTGATATAGCCATCAGTTATGTCTTTATTGGAGATTATACAATGGAGAAAGACAGGCAAGTTAGGCAAGGTTCTGCAAGTCAGTGACATCTTACAAAGGTCTGGACATGATGACTATAACATAGGCTTAAAGAAAAAACACATCCAAAAAAACCCAAAATGAAAGTTGTGAGTCAGGAAGACTTGCACAACATCTCATTTTGATTCTTTTGTGTTTGCAATTGGTTGCAGGTATCATTTGTCATTGCTGGTTTCATAATTGATGTATTTGCTCTAATTAGTATAATAAATGGCATTTATATAACGCTTTTATCCAAAGCTTACACATACACTCACAATAATGGCAGCAAGCTTCAAGAACAAAAGTGCTATAATAAAGTAATACCTATGTAATGTTATATAACTCCTTACAGGTGAGAGGGGAGTGATAGCACAGCAGCTACAATGTTGCGCTGCTTTTTGTGACTTTTAAAATGTTTGAATACAAATGGTGCAGACAGAGGAGCAAAAAACATGAAACATTTATTGTGCATATAACATTGGTCACAACCAAAGTGGAGCAGAGAAAATCATTGGTGAAAGTATGCAAGTCCTCTTTGATGCCAGCTTTTCCTTTGACACATTTCTTGCCCGAGACTGAGGTTTGATCACATATTTGCTTCAGTTTGTGCTGTCTGAAGTGAAGCTGTGTTCCCTCTCCTGTATTTGTCTCCTCGCCTTTATACTTGTCATGCATTTCCACTTACATAGAACTGAAAGTGGCTAATTATGTTTCAAATATTTGGGTTATCTTCTCTCATCCAGAGTGACCTTCCTGATGTATAATTGTCTCTACCTCTGGGCCACAGTCTCAGGTTACCGTTCAAAGCACTGTGGTCAGTGCTGGATCACTCGAAAACCATCCTAAGGCACCAGTAGCTTGCATAAAGAAAGGGAAGACGGCACCATCTGGGCATGTTCTCAAAACCCTCTCAAGCATAACACACAGCACATGGCACTGACACGCTGAGCAACTCCACAAGTATCTAACACCTATTCCTGCATATGTGACAGACACCCTTGTGAGATGATATCCCAGCTCAGAGTTGGTATCCTGTGCTGTAACTTTCTGAACACATGCCTTACTTGTAGTTAAGAAAGTTTTTTTTTTTTTTGCCAAACTCTTCCAACTGCTGTAGCTTCATCCCCTTAGGAATGCAAGCGAACAAGAAAGAGCTAAAGGATCATTGTGCATGAGCAAGAAAAAAGTCTAAAGCTAAAAGGCAATGCAGCTCAGGCTAAAAAAAGACATTAGCTACCAACCTTCACCTCAGAAGAACGTAGAAGAAAAGTGGAGAGAAGGAGAAAAGAGCTCATTCGATCGGATTGGACTTGAAAAAGTCAAGTGTGCAGGAAATGAGGCACAGTTGAGAGTGAAATTTCATTATGAAATTAACTTTTCCATTATGAAAAGTATATTTCACATGACTGGAAGACAGCTGTGCACATGGACACCTGAGGACCAACAGTGGAAAATGTGTGTGCTATTACTTTTTCTTGACATGCCACCTCTGACAGCATGTCACAGTACTCACTTTCCGATTAAAGCAAGTGGAAAGAAGGAATAAACACTTTAATGGAGGTGCCTTTTGATGGACATCTTAATTCAATATCTATTATTAATCTGTAAGTTTATTTTCCTATTGTGGCATGTCTTATTGGTTGTGGTGACACCTGTTTCTGAATATGATTCCCTGAATGTATTTTATTTTTTAATCAAATTACTCTAGTGACTAACCTCATATGTGAAATATCAAAGGTACATGCAAGGCAATATGTGGTTCGCTACAGACAATGTTTCATATAGTCAGTGCTCTTAATTAGATCTGTCAAGAACAGGAATTCTGTGGTTAGGTGTGGCGCAAAGTAGAAAACATCATGAAGTTTTCAGGAATGAAATGGCTGATGAGAATAAGATGAGATTTAATAATGAACCTAAATGTGCTTATTTTAAAATCAAAATGCTGCCTTGATTTAGACGTGTTGTCTTTTTCTTTCAGGATCTAACAACTGTAATCTTGTCTTCTTTATCCTCACTCCACAATAACAACCCCAAGAGTGAACACTTGCCAATTCATCGGAATACGGTGACAATCCATCCACAACAGAGTGCTTCACAGCTGGCCTGTATGTTTATTGGCTTATGAGTTAGGCAACTCAGGGGCTCCCTCTAAAATGGAAGACACAAGACAGGCGCATTTGTCAAAGCAGCAGAGTGGGTTAAGGGGGGTAATAATGAGTCCGGTTGACACTAGCTCATTGGCGAGGCTGCCTGTCATAGCGATGCCACACAGCAGCTCCCAGCCCGCCATCTGCTGTTGAGATAAACAACAAAACTAGACCGACATGGAGGCCTTTCAACACGACATGTTTCACTTATTACGTGTCACAGGCCTCTAAAAGGAAGTTATGGTGTCAGTGAGAGACTAGGTGAGAGACAACAGGCAAGCTATTGAAATAACTCTGTCATATCAAACCAAGCTTAAAGCATGCATTAAACACCTCTCTGAGTTGCTCCGTGTTTTTGAAACATTATTTCAAGGCTCAAATCCGTTCCACACTGTGTCTGTTCGTCTTTATGGCATCCGTTTATGATTGGCATGTTCTGTAATTGACGCCATACATTTTATTTTTTTTTCATTAAACAAGTTAAATAATTGGCAACTTCAATAACATTTTAACTTCTTTCCTATGCAGATAGGACTTAACTTTTCTTTATTCCAAAGCAGCAACTGATGCTGGTAGTTTTTTGTCTTCTTGTATACAGTGCGTATCAAGTGACTTGTGGCAACCCTCCCCTGTTATCATTTTTTTAAAAAGCACCAGAAAGCAGCAGTGCTCCACCACCGGGGGCAGACATGACATGTGAGTTCAAAATTAAAGCTAAAACCCATTTACACTCTTTACAATTACTCGTCTTGCTCTCTGCAGTGGTGAGAGCTAATTGAAATGATGCTTGAACTACAGCAGTGAGGGCTGTGTCGTGACAAGTCGTGGAAGTCTGCTGTTAATTTAAAACAGCCTTTGCAAAATTAATCCCGCAAGTAGAGTGTGATATATTGGGTTTATGCTGTGGTAATATACAAACAAAGTGAAAAATGTAATACCATGAGTTTCCCCAGATGCTTGGAGCAGCTGCTGCCATGGTCAACCAAAGCATAAATGTGACTTGTAAAGAAATATTTTTTCTTTATATTTCTGAATAGAGCATACTGAGTGCCTCCAGAAGGGCAAATGTGTCAGTTATGTGTTAAAATGAATATAGGAATATTGGTTAAAGCTCCAACATGTAGGATTTAGATGGATTTAGAAATGTAATTTAGTACTGGCAAAAATTGTATATCATATTTATATATATATATTCATTAGTTTAGAATCACCTGAAACTAAGAATGTTGTGTTTTCCGTACCTTATTGAGTGTTCAAATAGAATTTTATTTTATTTTTTTTGTATGGCCAGATTACAAAGTCAATGGGAAGATTGACACAAATTCGCGTCTACTTGTGCCAGGCGATGCGAATGACATGATTGCCACCATGCAAACGACGCAAATTCGCATTTCACAAGCAAAGAATGTGCACGTGTTGCTCGACTTTTCAGAGTGCTGTGTGGTGAAGACAGGGCGGAGCGGAGGGGCAGCTGCTGAGAGCCGGTCAGCTTTGGAAGAGAAAGCCGGGGGGACCAACCTGGAGGACATACCACCCGCAGTTACATCGGATTCTCCTTCTATCTGGAGTTTACTTTTAAACTTTTGAGATTAAAAAGTGGATTTATCGTCAGTCTCGTTTGTCAACCTCTCAGCAGGTCACGGACATATGAGGAGTAGACGTGTCTACTGTCGGCTGTTTTTGTACTGTAACTTCATGTTGACTGCTGACTGGAGGGGAACTGTACTTCATGAGAGAGGAAAGAGGAAAACGGAGAGAGAGAAGCGAGGTCTCTGGTGTTCACTTTAGGCAGTGGCTGAACTGACTTCAAACACACAGACACACACAGCCTCACCTGCCATTGCTTGCTAGCTTATGGCTAATATACAATAAAGTAGCATTATTCTGGCTGTTTATTTGCAAGTATAGTAAGTAAGTAACACAAGTAAACAACCCCGCGATCAAACTCGCACGAGTAACGAGAGGCGAAAATTCGCTTCGTTTTCTGTCGGAACACAGCATTAGAATGAGACAGAAGAAGTGGCCCCTTTTAGATAAAAAGTCCAAAGAGTTGTTCAGGCTTAACGTCCCAAAAGCAGACCGTCCAGGCAGGCCAAGTATAGTTAAAAGGCTTTTTTATTCAAAGATCTAGTAAAGGTCTGGATCCTAGTCATAAACCAGGCAGGCATGAAGCATTGTGTTTTATTACTGTTACAATAATTATCAGAATTAGAGCTCCAGAGGAATGGAAATGTGGTATGACGGGTCTAAAAAGAAAACAAACTGTGTGAAAACACAAGCAGACGAGAGAGAAAGAGAGTCGAAGACAGAAGAGAAGGCGCCATCCTCAGAGTTGTTTGTATTCACTGAGAGGAAAGGCGAACCCCTGTGAGAATATTTTCTTCAATATTTCCTTTTGAAATCAGTGTGGGGAAAATAACCTTTAATGTAGCACGAATGCTGTCTGGCTCAGTACATGAAACTGCCTTGGGTTGAAATGTGGCCCAGTGGTCAGCAAGACCTCCCAATTCAAACCTAACTACATTTGATTTGTGTCACTCGCCTGGGATGGGGGCGTAGATGTAATCCCCAATGGAAAAATGTAACAATTCTTAATGGATTTTTTCTTACGAGACAGCATATCCAAATCTGCTGTGAACTCCACTTGGAGCTTTAGAGGTTAATTTCAAGTTCACTCAAAACTTAAAAAGAGCAATTAACCAATTAGCCAAAGCTCATGGTCTTTAGAACTCATTTAATCAAAGCTAAAAGGTCCATTGTTTCTCAGGTAATACCCCAGCCTTTGTGCTGCATGGAGACATTCTGTTCCCTGAAATATTACAATTCCTCAATTTGAAAATGCGAGAACTCCATTAGGGTGAAAAATATCTTTCAGAACTTCTGGATAAGATTATATCATATACGACAGCAGTTATACTACAGCATGAAAAAAAGTTATAGAGATTTTCCAATTAAATGTGTTCAACAATAATTCTATTACAAGGAGAGATACAAGACAATTATTTAATACAAGAATTAAAAAAAAATAGGTTAATCTGGTTATTTGCAGAAGCTGAAACACAGTTGTTACTGTATGTACCTCATGTTATCCAGTTTTGCATAATTACCTATTTTCATCTATTTTGATAATTGAACAAGGTGAGTTTCAGCTGCTACAGTAATTGCCCTACTTTTATCTCAGCATGAATGAGCACCCATGGTACAGCCAAATGGTAATGGTTTAGGCAACTCAAATGACTGAGTTAACATTGCTAAGATTCTTAGCATTTAAATGAAGACATTTGTGCCAAAATTAAACCTAAAAGGAGAATTATCAACCCTTTTAAACATGTTTCTAACAAAGCAGATCTAGAAAAGATGAAGCACAATAACAAAATCTTATATAAAGGTGTTTTGTCACAGTTTTTAGTTGGAGGCACGCTCTGTTGTTCTCTCAAAATCTGGGACAAACTGTTCTGTTTCCCAGACACTTGATGTGGTTACTGCACCAAACTGTAACAACCCTTCATCCTCAATCTCTTCCTCCTCTCTCCTTTCTCATACTCAGCCCACTGATTCCACCTGCTGACAGCTGGGATTTAAAGGTGCAATGTCAAAGATATGGCCTAAATTTTAATTTAAAACTTTCAAAAAACGAACTAACATTTTCAACAGAATGTGACGAAACAACAGTGTTGACATTATGTCACAGACGTCTATGTATTGTGTTGCTATTAAAGTTTGCATGCTAACCAGCCTGTCATGTCTCATAATAGCACTTTGTACCTCTAGAAGATTTCTTAGCGTTTAGTCTAAAAAGTAAACAAAACAAACTCACAAAATGTCAAGAAAGGAAATATCCTTATTTTCCTTACTAAACAGAAAAATACAACAGTACACCTTCGCAACTCAGGATTCTCTCTTTAGCTGAACTCAGACGAGCTTAATTGCCTTGTTAACTCATCGTAAAACACACTTCATTCAAACGAGACGCAGGCTTAAATGAAATAAAACGATCTTGGTTTGTCTTTCAACAATCAATTTTGGTTTGGTCGAAGTAAATCCTCGATTCACAGAGTAAGACATGAAAATATTCCGGCTCTATACATCGTTTTTGCTCGCTGTTGCCGCCCAACTCTATCTCACTGTTCTGTTCTTCACCTCTCTCTTGTCCTGTTGTCCATGAAGATATTGTCCTAACTACAGTATGTCCTCTTGTCAAACTGGCCTCCACCCTTCTCAGAGGCTGTGTCTGTTCCCAGTTTGGTTTCCAGTCGTGGTCAGCCTGCAGAGCTCGGTTGAGTTGAGCCCCGTTGCCTGTGGTGACACCCCCCCCCCCCCCCCCCTGTGATCTGAGGATGCGATACAGACTTCAGTCAGCTGCAGGACCACTAGCTCCACCGCTATCTGAGCTAACAATCACTATAGCTACTTAAGCACAGATAATTACACAAGATACAAGATATCTACAGCAGACAGAATGGTGAGCAGCAGATGGCGGTTACTCTAGTGAAATGTTGCCTCCTATATTAGGTTTATATTTAGGTTAAAATGGAAATGAATTAGGATTTAAGACAAATGAGCCAGATCTTCAAGCATCACATCATTCCACTGAAACTTTTTTTAGAAAGTACTTGTGCAGCATACTGAGATTAAAACATACATTACATTGTGTGGCTAATGAGCCAACAAGAAGTTCTCTACTCACTGACTGCCAAATGCCAAAGCAGCACAGTAACTGTAAGTCAGCTGTAGATGGCTGATTTAAACTTGCCCTCAAAGAGAATTCTTCATCAATCACTACACAACTTTTAAACACTACACAACTTTTTGTTGGCACAACACAACTTTAAAACTATACACGTCAGATAATGCAACATGTAAAGCTGCGTGTAAGCTTACATTTAGTATGATAACTCAGACCATGCATGCTTATGCTTTTTTCCCAATGAACTACTTCATCAGGTATTGAAATTCTGAACAAAACAATACAGAATAAGTACCCGATGAAAAGATCAGTTCGGTGTTTTGGCCAAATTCACTTTAAAATATGAGATTCCCTCTCTCTAACAGCAATGCTGCCACCATTTGTGATAAAGTGGTTTTCCATTGTGTGGTAAAATAACAATCTGAATCACTAACCACCATGATTTGCAATCATACATACATCACAATATTATTGAAATCTTGTTTAGATGCTTTATGAAACGATTAATGACGCTACATAACCTTACCTTCAAAATTTAGCCATATCAAGAACCTGACAAGAAAAGAGGAAAGACATAAAGGAAGAAAGAATACTTTGTACAAACTTGCCAAATGCAGCCTAAGTTTAAAACTTTGCCTTGGTTTTCCACACTCGTGAAAGAGAGCATAAATATTTATTTTGTTGTAGGACAAGTTTTTAAATAAGCATATTAATGTTCCCTTTAAAGGATTGTTATTTTTTTACTCCACCATGACTCCACCCTTGCATGCCAGATCACAGAGGCACCACAAGAGGCAAATGTTGGTCATATTTTGTGACTTGCAAGTCACTGATGAAGGCAGTGCAGTAATGAGTAGAAAGGCAAAAATAGTCCCAGTCTCCTCACTCTATCTGATGTTAAGATGTGTACAAATATATTATTATTGATATCATTATATCAATAAGGAGGGAATGGACTCCACTTTAATAAAAAAAAAGAAACTTGTTTTCTTATAAGGCACTTGTGGAGAATGTGAAGCCCGAGCTGTAATCCTGTTCTATGACCTTTCTCCTAACCCGCTCACTATCGTCTGATGTGACTTCAAAGCCCATGGTCTCTAGCAGGAGTCAGTAGCCTCTGACACTTATCTCCTCTGACCTGATGGGATGGTGTACAATGGCTGTGCTGAACAAAAGGAGTCCCAAAGCACGGGTTGTTGATTATTCGAACCCATGAAACATTTCAGAGGGAAGATGTGAGACAGTGATTATAACCTGTGTTCAGAGCGGCAGGTTTGACTTTTTTTTAAAGGCTCCTTAATCAATTAATGTTAGGATGTGCATGAGAAAAGTACTTATTCCTCTGCAATTCAATAGCCACTAGATTAATGTGGTGTTGCTGGGCCCCTACCAGGTATTGACTTCTGTCACTGAATTAGAAGCTGGGTTTCCATTAGGGAAATCATTCAGGCTGAGAATTAAGCTCTCCGTCAGGCCACACATATACACACATAGACCACAAGGGTCCTGTTATTATACCTTTATTACTGCTCTTTCCTTAAGTTCATCAAGAGCTAGCCAGAATGTACATTCATGTATTTTTTAACTTTTAACACTTTTGGCTTATAAAGCTTTTCATGTCCTTAATATTCTCGCAGGCCTAATCCAGGTCCTGAACTGGGAAGAGCTCTTTGTGGAAATGACACTTACCTTTTGAAATGAATTTATTTGTTTATTTATTTATTATTTATTATTCAATTAATTTCTGGTCAAAAATATATATTGCAAAACATGGACCCAGCCACCTGCAGTCTGTTTTCATTCTGTCAGACAAGGCACCTGGCTGAAAATGTGATCCCACAGGTAATCATGATTTAAAAAATGGTAAAATTACATTTATTTCTTTGAATTATATTAAATTATATTAAGGGATTTTTATTTCTCGATTACTCTCACAATGGGAGAGTAGTATTTAATCAATTCGAAGTGTTCAATTTGTTTTAGATTTCGCAAAAATCTTTCTCTGCAAGCCAACTTACAACTTATGGCACAAAGTCTCATTTCAAAATGTGACTTACTAATTAAACATCCAGAAGATTTCATAAATGCAGGCAGGGTGCTGGTGAGCGCTGGGATGAAGCTCTTGTGAGGTGACAAAAACAAATAAAGAAAACGCTACGCATTGGTTTTGATTAGGAACATTAGGTCAATCAAAACTGAGGGTTGTTAACAGAGGGTTGATTTCACATAACAAGTTTACAATGCATAGGGTGATAATAGCTGAACATTAACCAGCAACATTCAGTGTCCTGCTAATCTGCTCCCACAAATGGGCTTTTCATAGTCTCTGTTATGAGTTATAAGTATCTTTCTGTTAAAGCCTGGATAACAGGTGAAAAGTTGCGCCACATCAAACATATGATTGGTTGCCTGAAAAGAAGCAACCATGGCGACACCAGCGTTTTTCTAATAAATTCAGATATTTTTAACTTGAAGCGCTCAGATTGGCCACAAAAAAGGTGGAGCGCTCCAAGGATATTGGTTGCACAGCTTTTTCTTTGGGCAGCCCATGCTGCCGCCTACACTTTCTTCTCAATGCATGGGAAAAATTTAAAAATGGATGCTGGATGCCAGAAAAATCGCTATGTAGACACAGGCCCTTAAAGTGCAGAAAAACTGTACCTAAATCAGTGAATTAGTTCAGTGCATAATCAACTGTAATGGTAGTTCTTCTGTTTACACAAAAACTAAAAAAGGCCCATACAGTCAATTTTGATAGAACTTAAGACATGAATCAAATGAAATGTTGGAGTATTAGCCTTGCAGTCTGCTCATAGTTCAAACGTTATATATAAAATCATATTAGTGAACATCTATCCATCATTTTGTACAGAAAAATAAGGGTCTCCACTTCCTGCTTTTTTTCTCATGTTCTTTTCTCTGGAATGCCTCTCATACTCCAAAAGGCACAGTGCCATCCAGTGGCTTTAGTGTCAATATCGTAACTAGGCAACATAATATTACAACCTTCGCTTAAAGGCTTTTTTTAATTTACCCCTTTTTAGTGCTTTTTTTAACTGATCTTCCTGATTTTAACATTTTTTTGTGTAATACATCAAGTGAAACCAATGAAATTTGAACATGTAAGGCAGACACAGGTATACAGATAGAAGTATTGCAGAAGGGAACACTTAGTTGGCAGTTGGACAGCAGTAAAGCTAGTGAAATAATTATGTTTGAGTGTTTGCACAAACATTCTGCTTATACACAACAGCCACTACTGAAGGTTTATTTTTTTCTCCTGCTTGACTCTCACTCTGTCCCCTTCCACACCTTTCTCTTCTGACACACACACACACTCACACACCTCTCGCTTTCACATTGTTATTTTTTCTCCTGTTATCTTGTTTGATTGAGATGCCCACACAGTTTCCATGGCAACGTAAAAAAAAAAAAAAAAATTCTTTGACTGGGGTGTTGCCTGATGGGAAATCAAGACAGAGGAGAGAGAGGAAAGGAGCACAGCACAACCATCAACCTTTGAACCGGTGAGCTATCAGTGAACCTGGACTTTTCAAAACATTAATAAAAAAATGATAGCTGCAGTGAGTCGGGGCCGGGCATTTTGAATATTTTTGAATAGTTTGACTTTAAAAACAAACTACAGAGGATCCATCAGCACAACTGTCTGGACCAAAATCACTAAACCCTGAAGCCATGTCTCTAATTCACACAGCATAATGCCTGATTTTCATTCTGCATCACCCGGGTCGTGAACTCACAACTTTTGCTATACCAATGGCATGTTGTGATCATGTGGAGCTACACAGAGAGGTGCTCTGAGATGGCCGGAATTATGAGGTGGTTTCACACATGACAAAAACATGGCCTATCAGCAAAACAAATCAGCAAATCAGCCCAGACCATAATCATTTAAAACATATTAAATGACAAACTTCTTTGACATCATGTGTCTGTAATCCAGCGTTTCTCAGTCCTGGTCCTGGGAACAACCTGCATGTTTTAGATGTTTCCCAGCTCCAACACACCTGATTCAAATGAATGACTCGTTATCAGGCTTGATGAATTTGGCATAGGACTGGACCTGTGTGCAAAGTTTGTGTGAAGAAGAAGAAGAAGAAGAAGAAGAAGAAGAAGAAGAAGAAGAAGAAGAAGAAGAAGAAGAAGAAGAAGAAGA
>JBBPCS010026405.1:0-23578 GCA_037974645.1 Hollardia meadi
GTCTCAGTTTTGGAGATATCAGCTGTAGAGATGTCTGTCTTCTCTCCAATATAATGGAACTAGATGGCACTTCACTTACTAACTAAGCAAGTTAAGCAATAAGCTTAGCCGAGGAGGACGCCACGTTTCCTTCAGCGCAGTGATACGGAAAGAAAATAGTTCCTAAATGAAACTGCAACTCACACCAAAACTATCTCAATAAATAGCACTATAGGAAAGAGGAAAGTTACAGTACATATTTTTTTAATTTTGGGGTGAACTGTCCCTTTAGCACTTAACTTAAAAGTCTTCTCTGTGCTCAAAGCTTACTGGAAATATATCCCAATATAATCATCCCAATATTTCCCTCCCTGACTGACTGATGTTTGACCTCTCTACTTCTTCCAGGTCGTCATTCACAGCTTTATAGAAAACATGACTCAATAAAACCAAGAGCCCACTTTAATGAGTAACAAGCACCAATAAAAAGCTTGGTATGCTAAATAAACAAACGTGAGGAGTTACAAGTATCAAACAAGATTTTTATATTATTAAATCAAAGCTAATATTCAGTAAACATTGTACTTAATCTCATAGCTAAGACCAACAGACACCATAATGTAACTGCATGCACCTCATTAATCCTGCACATTAAAAAAGCATTAATATTATAAAGGTATCAGAGTCTTGAATTAGGCGCTTTAATTTTTCATGTTGTACAAGATATTTATATACATATAAATATATATGCATATTTACTCCCCTTGACTCAAATAATGATGTTTCAGTTCTAACACACTCAAGAGTTATAACCACCAAAGTTATTTTCATTCCAATTTTCAATTTAAAAGTTTTTAAAGGTTTGGAATAAACAAATTTATTCTTGGTACATTCTTTAATTCAGGCCCTAATCTGTCACCGACTCAAAATAATCCATGTTTGACCTCTAAATTCCATTTTACTCATCCAGTTTGCCTTAAATGTGACAAGAGGGATGTTGTTCCACTCTGGTTACTTGATAGAAAAATATAAAAAAGACAGAAATGGCTCCATCTAGGGCACAATTTCTCTACAACACCAAAATTGATTATTGTTGCACCTCGAGTCCTGTTTGGGCCTCCCCACCTCATTATGTGTGGAGTAAATGCTTAAGCTGTATTTGTAAATACCATCAAAGTAAAATATGTCAGTTTATGTTTGAGCTACAAGTAAAACTCAAACAATCCAGTTTTATTTTAGTCGTGTAAACATGAGAAAGGACAATAAATTTGTTGGTAAAACAAATATAGTTAAAACATGATGATAAAGTCTTCCAAGTTTTTTCTGTTTTTACAACTCAGAAAACTATATTCTAGTTTCTCACACACATTTTTTCTATCTAAACACACAAGTCAAAAAAGTCAGGTTGTTCAAATTAGATTTGTGATATTGAGACAACGAGATTCGAGATGAAAAAAACTTGTAACAAATCGAGCCTGAATGTAATTGATCAGATATCTTGTCAAATTAGTTGAGTCCTGTCGGAGATATGATCCACAAAAGAGAAGTTCAAAGAGCAACAGGCCGCTGTCAACGGTGTAAGCTCCGTGAGAGAGACCACTCACACCCTCTAAGAAAAGAAGGGTGAAAAATACAAGAGGAAATGGACTCTGGTTAGGGGGAATAATGCTGAGTAATGACGTGTAGCTGCGTTTCTATCTCTGATGTCAGCTAACCTCATTTGTAAAGGAGCAACGACAAAACAGGAGTTAAAGTTGAAAAACAGGGTTTTTAATTTACCCCAAAAAACCCAGTACACACAACACTCAAGATAACAACAAATAAACAAGGTGTTGACAAAACAAACAGACCTGAAACGACACAAGATGGAACATATATAGCAGTTTATCCAAACCAAATAACACACAAGGGGTAAACAACTAAAAGTAAATACAAAGCAAAATTGCGTAAACCCAAATACCCCCCCCACCCCCCATGACATGGCAGCACATGGTTTGGCCCAACAGACTGGCTCCAGTCTCCAGATCCAAATGTCCACCTTCTGGACCTGAGAGAGTGAGAGACCGCAGGGCTGTACGAGCTGCTGATAGACAGAACTCAAGTCCACTTGAGGCGCCTTGTGGACTGGATGAAATGTGGGTTTGGGCAGCCGCCAGCACTCGCAGAGACCCCCCCCCCCCTAAAGTCCACGAGTCTGCGAGAGCAAAATGCAAATTTTAAAAGGATGCAAATGACTGTAGTGAAAAGAGCAATATTTGTATATGGAGACTTGTATGTACAGCATATCTAAAGGCATGTGTGTGTGAGACATACATTGAAATATACACCATTTATATAGTTTACATATTTTGGGCCACTCGGAGGTTGCTTCTGGGCCGGATGTGGCCCACGGGCCGCCAATTGAATAGGTCTGTTTGAAGCCCTCCGCCACAGCACCAGGAAAAGACCTTCCCCAACAATCACAGTAACTCAAAGACAAACAAAGAAGTGATTATTAACATAACAGCTAACTGCTTGTGTAACCCTACAGTGCAAATATGTGTGCACTGCATATAAACAATGTACAGTTATAAGCAAATACACAGATTCCAAATCAAACAAACTCTGATGTGAAATGTTTGGGTGTGTAGGTAGAAAACTAATGAGGTGACAGACTGTGAACTGGGATCATATTTCCAATGTGTGGCTGTGGCATCCCATTCTAACCCTCATGTTTTGTGACACTAAAAAGCACTTTTTGATTCGACGTCACTTTTAATAACAGGACATTCATTTGTCCATGCCTTCCAAAACCCCCCCAAAAACAAGGTTCAGGCACAAAAATAACTAGGTTAGGTTTGGGGAAATATCTTGGTTCACATTGATTTCAGATTTAAGCTGCTTTGACCTGGCTACTCTTCCTGCTTCTTCTGCATGATGCTTCGCCTCCACCCCAGCTCCTCCTTTTTATGCTGTGTCTGAATTAATCAATGTCCTTTCTGTTGTCATTGATGGCTGCTCTGTTCTCTACCCCAGGAGGTATTTGCTGCTAAGCTCCCTGCCGTAGCCTTTCCACATAGGCACATGGAAGGGCAGGGAGTTCCCAGAACAGAGCCATACTGCCAAATATAACTTAATTTAAATCTAAATCTAAGTTTCTTTGGCTTCAGTGGTCCTGACTGAACTGTAGTACAGTTTTGAGGTGCTTGGACTATTTCCGTTTTATGCTTCTTTACATTTCATTTCAGAGGGAAATATTGTATTTTTTACTCCACTATATATCTATCTGACAGCTGTGTAAAATATAACTAATACTGAGCAACAATCAACTTTAATTGTGACGTATTAATATGAATTTACCTGGCAGAAACAGTTCATCAATGACACCACGTTCCCAGATCTCAGTAATTCATTTCGTTTTATTACTGATCACCACCTCGAAAGTAAACCCAGAGTTGAAAAAAATTTGGTACTGGCAGCAGCGCGAATGGTTCGGTCCCAGCTCCTCTATACAATGTTCCTCTCCAGCATCGGTTCCTGGGTCAGAATGCGTCTGAAGCTGAAGCCGCTCAAGTCCAACGTTTTAAAGTTCCCATCAATGATCAGTTCTGCCACAGCACGACCCACCGCGGGGGAGTGCTGCAGGCCGTGGCCGCTGAAACCAGTGGCAAAGTACATGTTGTTTATCAGAGGGTGAATCCCGATGATGGCGTTCTGGTCGAAGGTGTTGTATTCGTAGAAACCTGCCCACGCGCTGGTCACCTGAGGGAAGGAACAGGAACGAGCTGATGCTTTACATTGACTCATAGGGGATTCTCATGCAGAGTATTAAAATCTCAATTATAATCTCATAAAATTATGTCTTTTTCCTCAAAATATTACAGTTCTCAGATTATCTTTTCCTCACTGTGGCCCTAATATTCCTGTAGAATGATTATCAGGCAAAGAAGACCTCATATACCGACCGAACGTATAGCAACGTATCCCAGCCCTACCTTCAATTTCTCAAAGGCAGGAACACGATTGGCCAAATGGGGCCAAACCTTGTCCTCAAAAAACTGGTGGTCCACCTCCAGGTTACTGGTATCTGGCTCCTCTGCCTGAGGACAGACACATGGGGGAAAAAAACCTTCTAATAAACATTTTTATTCTTATTAATAAAGATAGAGAGAAACAGCTTGGAACAGACCTCCTCTGGCGATGCCCCGGCGATGTAGTTCCCTCCTAACCCCTCTCTTCTGAAGTAAACGCCAGAGTAATCAATCAGGAAGGGAGTGTCGAGACCTGGACCATCAGGACAGTGGACTACATACACGTACCTGAAAAAGAGAATATCTTACGGTATATTCTTACAATCCTGTGTAAACTCTACTTTCTTGTCATTAAAGAGCCGAGAATGTGTTTCATGCCAATAACTGAATATTTGCAGTGGAGGTTTTGGCATGAAAATAGTCATCGAATAAGATATTATATCTGCCTGACAGGTATTCAAAACTATTTACTGCTTGATTGTTGTCTTTGGTTCAAGCAAGCAAACAAAAATATCTATAAATATCAATTTCTTCTGAAAAAAAGCATGAATTTTATAATTTAAAAAGGCCACAAGGGTCCAGATTAGCTTCATCAAGATAGAGGCTACTCTTCCTTGTGTTCCTTGCTTTATATAATAATAATAATAATAATTATTATTATTATTATTATTATTTATATAGCACCTTTAAAAACAAAGGAGACCAAAGATTTAAAATGCAAGACACAAAGTATTAATACAAGCAATAAAAGGACTAAAGGCAGTCAAAGACAGCAGATAAAAAGAATAAGAGCAATAAGACTGAAAAAAGACAAGCAATAAAATAATAATTTAAAAAAATAAAAGGAATAAATAATAAAAAGGATAAAAAAGAATGAATTAAATAAAAAGTTAAGAGATAAAAAGATAAAAAAGACGACATCACATAAAAGCTAGTCTGTAAAAATGGCTTTTAAGAAGTGATTTAACAGACAATATAAAGTGAAACACACCGTAACAACTCACAACATTAAAAAAAACAACAACAACAGACAAATCGAGAGACAGAAATAGAAAAAATAAAACACAACAAAAAGTCCCAAAATAAAATACCCATCAGGGAATATCACTTTGTTCAATAAATCAAACATAAATACTGCAGTTAAAGAGGGTTGATACAATACCTGGGTATATGTTACACCTTTATATATATATATATATATATATATATAAAATTATAATTATTGATTGTACAGTTAGAATTCTAACTGCTCCCTCGCTGGTTTTTACATGTGTGGGTTTTGACACTGCTTAAACGGCACCTCTAAATATTTATCAGCTTCTTTTTCTGAAGCGTCTCGTTACTTCCTTCCAACAGTGATTTGGAGGTCGGTTACCATGGTAACGGGAGAGACTTCGAAGCATTCATGTCAGCCCTTCATTCACAGCGCCCCCCCCCCGCCCCCCCTCAGAAGCACTTTAGTTCTTGTTCTGCTCTTTTCTAGTGTCTAATATCATCGTTTGGAAGTAAACGCCTTCAAATTAAAACTGAGATTTGGGGCTCTAAAGTCAGTTTTCTAATTTACTGGACTAACCCAAATAAAGAACTGCACCGTATGAGGCACTAAAAGAAAACGAGACATTCTGACAGCAGCTGTGTTGTTTTCTAAAAGTCAATGACCGACCTTTTCCGAGGCTCAACGGGCACTGGAATTCCAGCGATGGTGTCTTTGGGACCGAAGCCAATTCCCAGCATCTGTGCCAGTTTACCAGAGAGGGCTCCTGCTGCATTCACCACAATGGCACATTCCACCGGCTGGTACTCCAGGCTGTTCGGCATCTGCACCTGCTCAACACAACACAGCGTCCCGTCATGCACAAATAACGTACAGGAAAAACACATTACACGTAAAAGTAATTCAAAATCCTACTTGAGTCAAAGTATAAATGTATTGACGAGTAAATGTATAATTTTGCTGTTACAGCAGGTTTAGGTTGAGCTTATCTCTAATATGAAAATTGTTCTTGCATATGATTTCGGTACATGACCTGGTTTTTGCAGTATTACATTATTTATTGTTTCCACAACAGCAAAATAAACAAACAAAAAACAAGACATGAAGAAAGAGAAAAAAATTACTGTCAGGAGTCAAATTCAGGCCCAGCAACCACAGAAACATAATAAATATAATAATTAGAGCAATTAAAATAATTATATTAAAATCATCATACTGTATGTTTTGTATGTAAAAAAGTACAATATTTTCTTCTGAAACGTAGTAGAGCAGAAGTACCTCAAAACTGTACAGTATTAGAGTAAATGTACTTGGTTACTTTCCACCACTGCGGTCTAAACTTACTTTAACAGAATTTATTCTCCTGAGATGCAGCGGTTCACCGTCAGCCGTCATCATCACGTTTGTTGTATGTTTAAAATCTGTGCAGGAAAAAGGAAACATTGATATCAGGGTTCTGGTTTTGGAACAACATGCTGCCGTTCAGACGACGTCTTTCTCAGGGACGTCCCTGCTGACTCCAGCAGGACGATGAAGACACATTCTGCTGCCTTACAACAGCCGGACCCGTCTCCCATTGAAAATGTGTGGCGCATTATGAAGCGCAAAATACGTCGACGGAGATATCAAGAAGAATGGGACAGAATTCTACTTTCAAAACTTCAACAATTAGTGTCGTCTCTTCCCAAACGCTTACCGAGTGTTGGTAAACATGATCCCGTCCCAATCATTTGACACGTGTTGCAGGCATCAGATTCACAACGAGCGTATATTTATAAAAAACTATTAAATATCTTTTCTTTGTACTGTATTTAATTACATTTAGGTTAAAAAGGGGTTTGCAAATCATTGCATTCTGTTGTTATTGACATTTTACATAATGTCCCAACTTTTTTGGAATTGGGGTTGTGCTTTTAATACTTGAAGTACATTTTCCTGATTATGCTTACACAGTCTTTCTTGAGTAACATTTTCAATGCAGGACTTACTTCGACTAAAACCAATCTGACACCAACATCAGGAAAGTTCATGTGTAGCAGCGTTTTGGTTAAAATACAACATGTTGTTGACAGAAAGGTTTTACTGCAGTGTTTAAATAACTTGTCGGTTAACATGTGTGTCGATTACATAACAGTGATCCAAGTGTAAAATAAAGCATTGAATCAGGAGGTTATGACAAACCTGTGACCTCTCCACAGCACTGAATGACTCCCATAGAGATGGCTTTCCGTCTGAAGGCGTTCAGCAGAGTCCAGGGGTCGAACCAGCCCTCGTTCTCCAACCCTGGAAGGCAGGACGAGTGGAGATGAAAGTTAACGCATTGAAAAAAAAGGATGTTTAAAACCAATCCATCTACACTGAGATAATCCTTCTTTTCCTTCTGAACAGACAGGCATTCTATATGTTTATCCGTGACACACTCAAGTCAAGTCAGTTTTATTTCAGACACCATCTATCCTTCGATTCGGAGACGGAGAAACACCCCGAAAAGCCTCTTCAACAGGGAAAAAGGGAAGAAACCTAATCTTAAACCTTTTTGTAGGTGGAACATAGTTTATATGATGATTTGACACAAAGTACTTTTCTACTTTTTCAATTTGAATTTTAATGTGAGGATTAAAAACCATATTATCATCACCACCTTGTTGCTGCTCTTTACATTCCCCCGGAGGCAAATTTTTAAAAAATGCAAAAATTGTATATGTTGCGTTCTGTTCGTCTAAAGTAATTTATCTGTATATATGTTCTATGTCTAATGTACTTGTGCAACCCTGTGTTGTATAATGACAAAATAAGTCATCTATATGCTAACTAGCTGTGGTTATCAGAGGTAAAAAAAAACAAACAACACAGAGCATTGCAATATTCCAAAACTCAGACGTCGGCGAAAATCACAAATTTCTGCCGTGACTGGGCTTGGGCGGGGTCAGCGGGCTCCACAGCACCCCCAAACGCACCCCAACCTCGGGACAATGTTGCTTCGATTGTCAGGAAATTTGGTAGGATCATTACGCGCATCAGAAATGTCGTGTTTCAATGTTTTTTTTTTACAAAATTTTTGTAAAACAGGAAGTCAGCCATCTTGAATTTCACACGAAAATTTCCAAATTTTCAAAGAGATGTTTGAGGTCTTTAGGATGCTGAAAACCTCGAGAAACGTTGTACCCCGTGTTTAAACTGGTAAATATTTTATTTGAAGGCTCAACAGTATCCCCAAACACTTTTTTAACATTCTTGACATCTTGGTTCAGGTTGGTTGAAACTCACAAACACAACGCATGTGTCACACGAGGCTAAACTTGTTGTCTAATATGGGTGTCAAGAATTTGTGTCTTTGAGTGATTAAACATCAACTTGTGGATTATCTGAACTCACCATATGAAGCGAGCACCACCCCCTCTGTGTTTATCCATGGAAATTTCTCCTTCAGTTGTGTCGGAGAGAGAAGAGAAACTTTGGCTCCAGCGCTCCTACAGCACAATCACAACGTAATCAGTTCAGACTTTCTGCAGGAGGAACTGATGTTTTTCTGATATCACACAGCTGTACTGAATGAATGGAACCTCTGGGTTCTGTTGTTCTCCTCCATGATGTGAGCCACCGCCTCACTGGCCAGGAAGAGGTATCCTGAATGGTTGAACTGCAGGTCCACCGGGTCTTCATTCAACACGCCGAGGTGTTCCTGAGAGGACGCAAAGGTGCGTCAGCCATTTTTAACATGAACAGATAATCATGTCCATACTAACAACATGGAACAGGTTATAAAACACACAACGGTGACACCAGAGAGACAACAGGGTCACGACGTTGAGAAGATCGATACCACTCTCATTCTATCAGCTGAATACGAAGTTAGCTGTTAGCTTAACTTACTCTACTTATCTGTTGACCAGTCGTGACCAGTTTCAACCAGAAGAGAATACAGGAAGTTTCTGCTCCCAGTCACTGATTTCACAGATTAAACAAACCTGATACAAAGCATTGATTAGCCGATTTTGGTACCTGGTGAGGCTAGCTGTTCCTCTCTGTTGCCAGTCTTTGTGCTAAGCTAAGCTACATGTTGTAACCTTACCTTTGAGAGCATGTATCAGTCTTCTCAACTACCTGTTATTTTGTATAAACAATATTTTGCAGAAATTAAGTTTAGTTCAATTAGATAATTCTGTTTTTACAACAAAAATGTGCCGTTTTCTGCTCTGTTTTAACTTTACTTATATTGATTTTAACACTCTGCATTTATAATAAGCGTGTTTTTCTACAGCCCACACACTCAACAGGTGGACTATATGTTACACCTCACACACACACACACACACACACACACCCTAACCTTCTTGTGTCCAACAGTTTAACTCAAATTAAAAATATTTCCATATATTCTGGATGAGGGAGTAGGAACAGGGGCCGTTTTAAACATTTTAAATGTCAGACACACATTAGAATATTTTTTATGTATGCCTTAATACCTGCGCTAAAGCTCTACTACGACACCAAACATTCAAAACTTAGACCCGTGTCTCAGCCTGTCCGTCAAACAAGTTTAAAGACTTAGTTACACAGTATAGACGTCACTTCTCCCATTAACACAGAAATGTGTTTTAGGCACACAGTATCAGTAACCGATACTGGTCAAACCTCGAGTGCCCTTGCTCACGTATTAACATAACACCGAGCGTGACGGCTCGCTGTTACATGTAACGAATTAAAGGCTCGTCAATCATCGGCAGTGTGCCGAGAACCTACGTTGATGTTCCTCATGAACTCTGCGGAGGCCAGGGAGAGGTAGATGTTCTCAGGCAGGGAGAACTGCTGTCGGATCCCCCCGACTGACAACACGGTGGAGGCCTGGGAGTACTGAGGAGAATCACACACAGGAGGAGGCACTTAAAAAGGAGCAGAGGCCTCCTGCACCCTGTAATACTCTGCATATCACTGAGTTACTGTCAACAGCTGCTATTTCACCTTTAACAGGTCGAACATTTTCTCCTTTGTACGATATTAAAACCTTTATTTGTAGCGACAGTGATTAAAATATCTTCATCTTTCCAAAACTTTGAGAGAAATTCAGTCTTCCCAAAAAAAACATTTTGTCAGGTATTTGCCCAGAACGTTTATTCCTTTTATCTATAGCAGCAGCAAGTATTGATTAGGCTCATTAGATTCTAACTTGTTGCTGTTAAAATGGGAGAACTTGAACACAGTTTAACAGTTGTTATTTGCATGTACTACCCACACTGTAATGATACAAAACTGGTTTGGAAATGGGCAAAGTTTCGCGGTGATAGATGTCAAAAAGAAAGACAAAGAAAAAATGTTTTAAATAGCTATGAGGAGAAATAATCTGACTCCTGTAGAAAGTGAACTAAACGAGCCGTCAGTCAGGATCTACTTTAGAAACAGGAAGCATTTTAGGATATATAAGTTAAACAAACGATCACCACATGGATTTAGAGCTTTAGAGGGAGGTTAACGACACGATTAATGAGTGATGCAGTTATCCTGCAGGATATCTGTGCTGGTCCCTCACCGTTGGGTCCTTCTCCACCACAACAACCTTCACCGCCCCTCGCACCCTCTCCTTCTGCTTCAGCCAGTAGGCGACGGACCAGCCCACCACCCCGCCTCCTACGATCATAATGTCGGCCCTCTCCGGCGGAAGGCTCCTGTTTATCTCCACGGGGCTCCAGCTGCTCCCCGGCAGAGCGTCCGCCGCTTTCTTCCTCATGGCCACCAGCTGGTCCTCCAGGTCTGAGGCACAAAACCAGAAACTTTCAGTCTACTTCATCATTATTTGGCGGATGTCGACTCGCACTTTACAACTCAAGATGTTTTCTCAAACCTAAGCTACCACTCTACAATCGGGCATATATAGTAATTCAGATATAAGACATTTATTGTATAATAAATTAACTTCCCATGTAAGTGTGTAATGAAATCTTCCGCCAAATCACATCATAACCAGAGGAGTACAACTGTAAAAGTTTAAATTTTTAAAACAAAAATATTTTTTGGGAGGATTATATGTAAGCCGAATTGTAGACATCCATCTACAGTTCATCAAACGGTTCTAGCTGTGACATAAACTGCAGTAATTTGCGGATAAACTAATTATTAAACAATATTTGGATTTCTGCATACGAGGTTAGCTAGCTCGTTGACATTGATTTTGCATGTTGGGAGTAAACGGCACTTGTCGGATACTTCCTCTGATGCCCCCCCGCCCACCTTTGAAGAAGTCATTCCGGAGAGGTGTGCCTGTACTCAGGCTTTGACACAGCGTTAAACGTCCGTACAGCCACGTGTGCCGTTGTGTCAGCCGTCCGGAGAAGGCGAGTAATCCGCGAGCCGTCCGCACCGTCACGCGCTGTCCGCGCCACGCTGGCATTGCTGGAAGCTAACTAGCTTGCTAGCAGAAAAACAGCGGGCTTCACCGTGCAAACTAAAACAACAGCAGTGTGAGAAGAACAAACATGCATATCTTCTTTTTTAATGTGCGCAGTCAAGTCTTGTAATGTGACAGCGAGGTCAACGTAAAAAAAAAATGAGTCAACGGCAACAAAATGAGACGGTGACGCCGGTTCAACGGTGTTTTCCTTCAAAATAAAAGCATGCATTTAGATATGGCTCCTCCATGCCATCACTTCTAACAGGTTAAAGCCAGTATTTCTCAAAAACAAGGTACAAACTGGAGGTAGGAAAGGTTATTGGGTTTTTGATGCTAAAGAAAAAAGTCTGCTAGCCTTAAAGTATTTTAGCGCTGCACTAAAGTTATTTTGCCGCAGCTTTTCTTGATAGATTAATCAGTTTGTCCATGAAATATCAAATTTTCAAAGCAACGTATTCAAATTAATTTCATGAAACCAACGGTCCAAAGCACAAAAGATGAAAATCCTCACACTGAAGAAGTTTGAACCAGTAATGTCAAAATACTTTTCAAATTTTCTGTTGACCAACTAACTGATTGACAAACTGTTTCAGCCACAATATATTTTTTCGTACATTTTTATATGTATTTTTCAGTTTAGTCCATAAGCACAATACAAGGAGTATCTATAGTGAGAGAAAGTAATTGGATGTTCATAAAAGGACCAAAGGGATTTTGTCGGAATGCACAATGTGAAATTAAGTTTATAGATCTTCATGTTAAGGACATGTTTCATCGCATATTTCACTTTGTGAGTCTGACAGGTGACATTAGGCCAAAACTCCACCAATAAATGATGATCAGAGGTGTCGAGAAACATCCTCTCTGGACAAAAAAAAAAAAATCACATTTGTTCATATGATTCAGTTTTAGTTCCATAGCCTACTTTGCATTTTCAAATTTATCTACACATTAGATATTTCATGCCTGTCTCCAAATACACTAATGGGAATACTGTAAGTTCAGGACTTTAGCTTTCTATCACTGACAAAGTCTGATATGTTGTATATCCTTAAGACTTTCTTTCTTTTACCTCTACAAAGCATTTTACAGCCTTCTATACTGTGGGGCAACTTGTGTTTGCTGATATTTGTTGAGGAAATAAAGGTGACAGGATATGAGTCAAATGAGGCTGCTCACTCATGTCTTAGTGGAAATAATTTTATTTTGAAAATCACTCATGGAACCTTAATTAGATTCCTGTAAACTTGACTACAAAAGAGGCAGTGGCTTGTCATGTGACCGCGTAGGGCCAATCAGAGGTGGGACAACCCAGTTGGCGTGTCATTTTTTCCCCACTCTGCAACATAAGAGAAAAAACATGAAAAAGTCAAACAAGTCTGAACACATCCTTACATTTAGCTGCTTTACAGTTTGTCAGGTATCACATTTGGTGAGTTTAGACATCAAAATAAAACCTTGTAACCAAATTTTATAGTAAACTGCTGTAATGCGTGCTAAAAACTTCAGGAAAAACCCTGAACACAGTTGCACATGTTGTCTCGCAGAAATGCACGTTGATGAAACAGTGGCATTTAGATGTTTTGCATGCAGTGAATCAATGTTAAATCTTAATTTTTACACTCCCATAAAACAGCTAAAACGGCTAAAAGAATAAATGCTGAAATAGTTAGCTATAATGGATAAACGGTGGAAATATAGCTAACATTAAAAAGTAATATCTGTTTGAGATAAAAGTAACGGATAAACAGAAACAACGTTAAAAGTTAGGGATAAACGTTTGAAATAGTTAGCTAACAGTAATGGATAAATGTTTTAAGTAGGCGTAGTTAACTAAAAGTAATTAAAGTAATAAAGGATTATTTGAAATATAAATGCTTATAGTTGACTAAAAGCATAAGATAAACTTTGACATTTAGTTAATTTTAAAGTAATGGCTGAACGTTTGAAATAGTTAGCTAAAAGTAACAGATAAATGTCTAAATAATATGAAAAGTAGGCTAGTAGATAAATAATTGACATAGTGAAAAGTGATTAAAAAACACGGTTAGCTGTTCAGCTAATGTTAAAAGTCATGGCTATTAATTTAAAAATCACTATCTAAAAGTAATGGATAAACAATTGAAAAAGTTAACTAAAGTAATGGTTGAAATTGTTAACTAAAAGTAAATATTTGAAAAAGCTTGTTAAAAGTAATGGAAGCCGGAACTCGAGACAGGTTTTACATGTTGTTTAAAAGGCAACAAGGCAAATCAGCTGTCATGATTTGGTGTGAATCAGTTTGAAAAGATGAAATAGCTTCTGTTTTGTTTGCAACACACTAGTTTAAGAGAAATAACACTGACGAGCTGACAGCTGTTCACACGTCATGCATGGATATAAATCTTTGTAGATGACCACATTGTATTTGTTGCAGATTGTCCATTCAAAACATTTTCAGTTAGGCCTTATTTAAACATAATTTGTCAGTGAGTGTTCAATAGATAACTGGCATCTGGTGCTGAAAGGTAACAGCTGAGTTTATACGGTATTACTGATGGGACGAGACAAGAGATTCACAGAAATACAAATAAAAACATGCCACATACACTGATGTTTAGTAAGAGAGAAATGCATTATCTTATCATTATTGGCGTCTGTAGACAGGACGAGGCCACTAGAGGGCTCACTTTCAAAGATAGTTTATGCTGAGAAGATGAACATATCCCACATTCTAGTCTGTAAAGTTATACCATCTCTTTGTTTATTTAATGTTTCCCTCTTTAATAATGTTATTGCATTTAACAAACAATGCAATTGAATTTAGAGAATACAAAGAAATACTTACACTACACTATCCATAGATAATCCTTAAGCCCACCACTACCTGCTACACCTGGTACATTAGATTAATACAATACTTTTCATCTTCTGTTAATTTACATTTAATGTAAAAAAAAAACCCAAACATTTTTATCATCACAAATAGTTGTAATTGTCTAATAAGTAGTGGATTACTATTTCACTTGTAGGAGTTACATTGCCTGTATTATTTAAATGTTGCTTTTCTTACTTTTCATAAGCAATAAACTTGTAACCTGAAGCTTTGAAAAACTTTTAAGTTCAAATCAGTTTTTGACTGTCGCGGTTTTCAAGTTTATGTATGGGCTTCTTTTATTTTGAAGAATGTGGACGGAAGCAGTATTTTATGTTGGTGGTTTTATTTTGAAACCGTGGCAGGAAGCGTCTTGTTTTATTGCGGCTAGTTTGACGCGTATGTTTTCTGTTCCCTGGGGCCACAGTGTTTTCAACGGGACTCAACTTACTATTTACTGGACTCGCTATGGCCGCTTGACCCGGGCTGAAATACCCCCCCTTCACTCATCATTTATACGAAACATCTTCACAAAGTTTTTCCAGATAAACTTTAGTCTTTTGTATGTTTTTTTATGTCAAGAAATCACGATGCAACCCCCACCGAGAAAGGTGAGTTTTTTTCCCCGTTGAAACTTAGCCGCTGAAGCTAACGTTACTTGTCTGAAACGTTCTCGACGAACTGGTGCATATTTAATGGTTGAAAATGTACGCTTTGTTGCTGCTCAAGCGATGTGCTGACCTCTTTTACTCTGCAAATGTGTACTAGTTTGTTGTCTTACAAGTTTATTCTGGCTCTCATGATTCTTTAGATAGCAGCAAAGGAAGAAAAAAAAAAGAAAAAGTCCCATGTGCCGCAATTTTTTAGGGAGAATAGCCCGTTAACGTTCCCCGTTCCCTCTCGAATGGAGAGACGGTCCTGCCAAAGACCTTAAAAATACGACAGGAAAAATCGTTTTCTCTCCGCTTAGAAAACTACTTCACATATTTAAGAAATAACGTTATCGACGCGTTGGGTTATATTAGCGTACAAGCGGTTTATTAAACAACTCTTAAAGTAAATATAAGTTTGCTTCTCACTGCCAACCGCGATCTAACTAGTCGAGCAGAGCAAGATTATGTTAAATGTTAAGATTTTATCCAACTGAAATGCAATTTGAGTTTATTATTCTATGCCGAGATTGAGAGTGGCTCCACTTCTATTTATTAAAATGTCACGTTAAGTTACGCCATGTCATTTAAGTATTTTTTTGGCGCTGTTTAACATTAAATTTGACATTTTTCTTAAGTAGTTTGGTGCATTTTTTTTTCCTACAAAGGAAATGATTGGAAACGAAGAAAATCAAAGCGTATTTATAATTTAACTTTAAATAGTCTGCAAAGCTAAAGAGTAAATCTCAGTTTTACGTGTTTTTAGTTGGAGAAATGAACGTAAAACTACAAAAAGTCTCACAAAGTCTGGTTCTGTGCGAAAAAATGTTCACGTGGGATCATATTTCAAAAACATGGCTCAGCAGCACAGAAAATTGACCATTTCTAGTCCAGAACATTTTAACTGCAGTTTAAAGAAATGCAGATTTTGTCTTTTTTAGTTTTTAAATTAAATTAAATATTTCTACGGATTATAGCTTTAAATGTCTTTGGATAATTAGATACTTTAAATTAATTTGTTTTGATTATCATGAGGAAAATCAAATTCCTAGTTTCTTGAGAATGTCATGACATTGAAACAGACTTGGCTGAGATATGATTAGATAATTCCACCATCTAATCAGAACTGACTTGGCTTATAATCTAAATAAGGAAGTTAAAAAAAAAAACATTTCATGTTGACAACATGTAATTATCAGGAATGCAACTTGGTCTCTGCACTTCCCAATTTATCTCATGTCCAATTAGAAGCCCGGAGAGACCGACTCTCACCCTGAGGATGAATGGAGCTTCTTTTCACTACTTGGATTCTAAATTAAGATAAAGTTTAGCCTTGCTCAAACTTCATCCTGTATACACACTTAAAAAGTAAAATAATCAAGAAAAATTTACTGAATGAAATGAACTTTTAACACGAGAGGACGCATCCCAGTGATTGTCTCGTAGTTAAACATTTAGGGCTGCGACTAATGATTGTATTTTAATTTAAACTAATGATTTTAGATTATTTGTTTTGTACAAAAATAAAAAAAATGCACCAAAAGCTCACAACTGAGAAACTAAACTAATAAATATTTGGTATATTTGCTTGAAAAATGACTTTAATGTTCTTTAATGCAAATTATTTTTCTTTCAACCTCCTAATTGATTATTTCACTTAAACTCTCTAAAACTTAAATATGCATGTATGGGCTTGCTCCAACAACATGTCATTGTCCTTGTACAGTGACAGTAAAGATATCTTATCTAATCTTATTGTATAAAGTCTACTCCATTTTACTGTGGATGGAAATAGTTCAAGTTCAAGTGTCTTTAAGTTTAGTTTATTTGCACACACATATATATATATATAAAATAAATCAGTTTACACATTGTGCAGGAGAGGTTTTAAGCCAGAAATGGCTCCCTTATAAATTTCAGTCATATTACAGAAAAAATAATTCATCAAAGTTTCAGTACTGAGCAGTAATATGAGATTTGAAGAAAATGACAGTTTATATAGAGTCGTATGTTTACAAGTTGAAGAAGACAGTTAAACACATGGAATATAGAAAAGCAGTTAGTGTAACACATAAACATAACCTCACTCATACATGCAGAATAAAACGGTTCATGTCAGTGTCTTAATATCAGTCAATCCCTACGATTCAGTCCCACTTTTCCTGCTGCTGGAAATATCTTTATGGGACCAAATGTGTAATAATCCCCAGCTGAAAATAATCCCCAGCTAATGCACCTGTTTGAGTAATGTTTGATTAAAAACTACAGCTGTTTTAGGAAATGAAGCTATTTGTTTATGACCTGTTTTTGAAGATGTAGGTCTTCAGTAGGAACCAGTGCACTTGTGGCTGAGTGCCACAGTCAGGAAGTCAGGGAGTATGGAGACATGGAGTGGTTCATTGTTGGTTTTGGTTTCTCATGGGATTTGTTGAATGAGAAAACTATAGAATAACACTCTGACCAACAGACCAAAACCCAAAGAGTTTACAATCATTGATTATCAAAACAGTTGAAGATTAATGTTTGCTATCTTCATCTTAGCTGCTATTATTGAACTTTAATCTGCCTCATAGTTGAAATCGGGAAGAAAAACATCTGTTTGCGTGTTGACAACATAATGAGGCCTGTTTACTGCCCTTCGCAATTGATCTAACAGCCAATTAGAAACCCACAGAGACTGACTTTTACCACGTGAGAGCTCCTGCATGATAATGAGAGCAGCTCATTTTCAATAATACCAATTATGAGTTCATCTGAATCAACGGCGGCTTCTTGAGTCATTGGCATGCTTATGGGAAAACATCTCTGTCTTTTTGTACCAGCTGAAAATAAGTCGTAACTTTTGTTAACGTAACGTTTCTGATAAGCCGTGTTTTCCTCCCCCCTTCAGGTCCGGGTCACCCAGGAGCTGAAACACACTCACGCAGAGCAGATGAGCAGATTACACATCAAACACCAGACAGAATGTGACCTCCTGGAAGACGTGAGGTGAGCCGTCGCAGCTCAAACTGTACAACAAGCTGGATTACAGAGTACCGTGTTCACCCAAATATTCCACGACCAAAGAAGAAAACAAAACACTTTTGGACTCGTCCTGTTGGCAAAGTTACTCAGAGATGCTAACAAAGCGTGTTATTAATCCTACAAGTCAAGTTGTGAACACAACATTGAAATATCACTACTTATTACGAACTAATTGGCAAACACTTGCTAATTTAAACATCCAGACATTGTCACGGTGTTTTAAAGTTGTCAGTTGATGTATTGTTGTTCTTAAAGTATTGATTATCGCTGCTGTAAAGTGGTAGTTCATGCTATAGTTGCAGTATCTGTTACTGACAGCCCACAGCTGTATGGCATTATTTTTTTCAATATACATATTATTCTTCTTTAACTGCACACAAAGTCATAAAAAGGTTAAAGAAACTTGGCAGCCCAGCAACACCAAGCCTGCAAACAACCCATAATGCAACACTTTCTGCAGGAGCCGGTGTTGCTCCAGCTACTATGTCCATTCAAAAAGAACAGCTACTGTTTTGAAGATGTAAACATCTCGTGCTTGAATATAATATCACTCCCACTTTGTTCGATTTGAATTTCCGGAAAAAAGTATAGGTCTTTATATTTGGGCCCATATGGTTCTAATCATGTGACATAAGGTTAGACCTGCTTATCCATAAGTATAACTAAAAGCAAGACGGGTGGTGTCATCCACATACAATGTGATGCAGCTTGTTTTCTTACACAGCTGCAGAATTAATTATTTCTGTCCTTTTTGTCTCTGACTGATTGGTTATGTACAAGTGTGAGTAAATATTTCCTCTTCAAGTATCCTGGGATTGTTTTGGGAACGTTTCACAGGGTTCTCCGCCGTTTGAAGAATCTGACACTTAAACCCAAAGACTTCTAGGAACAGACCAAGTAAACACTTACAGACATGCAGACAGCTTTAACTCCACGTTCAGATGCCTTTTTAAAGGTTGAAAATCTAAAGGTTGTGGTTGTATTCTCTCAGCCTTAGTTTTGGGTTGAGTTGACAGCCTACTGGCTCCCCACTTCCTGTCTGTGGTTGGTGGCAGAGCTCTGAACCTCCAAACAGCTGGAAGTTAAGGTCATTGAGAGCTGCCAGATGTTCTGACTGCATTGAATGGCTCGCTGTGGGAGGTTCAGGAACATCAGTCTTCCAGGAACAATGTGAAACTCTGCTGGGTCGCTCCCCGAGCTTCGGACGAGAAATGATTCAGCAAACTGGAAATTGCATCGGCTTGTCAGCAAAAGCTCTGTTTGGGAGAATGGCAGGAAGTGAGGGGGGGGGGGCTGGGGGGAGTCGTAGAAATTTCAGAGAAGAGGAAGGGAGCCGGCTAAAGGAAGAGAGGGAAGCTCCCAGGAAGTTAGCCAAATTGTTTGAGCCAGGGTGGAGCATGGCCGTCAAGTCTCCACAGGTTTAATGACTTAATGATGATTCTGCTGCACTCCAGTATTTCAGAGGGCACTGACCTCTCGTCCTTTTTTAGACTTATCATCCACTTTGTTCGTGTTACTGTAAATCAACCCTGAAATGGTTAAACACCAGTATGAAAACAATATTTAACAATATTTACCAAATACCTTGAATTACGGAGCACATTTCAATGATTTGTATATGGATTTTTAAAACCAGCCAAACATTATCAGCTTTTTAAATGGTTAGAAGTACACGTTTTGTCAATCAAAGATACTTCAGTATCTTATAAACATGCAGATGGAAACATGGAAAAGGCGAGGAAAGAAAACTACTACAGTATACTATATTACTTCACAAAATAACTCTTTGTAAACATTCAGGGTTCAACGTTAATGTTTTATTTCACTTGCCCATTCCCAGTTGGGAATGTGCGTAAGAAATCTACTTGCCCAAAGTCAATTTTTACTTGCCCCAAAACAAATTGTTTATTTGATAAAAGCTAATAAATACAGCAAAGACCAAAGTTAATTGTCACGTTTAATCTTAATCGTCTTCCTCTAAATCCAGCAGCAAACTAGTTTCACCCACATTCTGTAACGCCACCACACTCAAGTCCAGTTTCCAGGATAATTGGAATGTCTGCTTGCACTTCAGCTCATAAACATCCTTATTGGCCGCCATTCCTCACGATCGGTACTGCACATGTGCAGCTCTCAACAGAGATGAGAAGGAGGCGAGATGGGTCATTTTTTATCTTCAGCTCTGGGAAAAACAATGTGTTTAATTCTTTCTTACCTTGTGCCCCGATCGGACATCTGATTTGCTAGATTTACTAGCCCGAGTTGACATTTTACTTGCCCTGGCAAAGCGGACAATCCTACATGTTGGTATTTAACAACAGCGTGTGAGCACCGAACTGTCAGGGGGGAAATAAAAACAGTTTCAAAACAATTCAGTTCAGACGGGCGGATTGAAACATGAAGTGATTGAAGAAATAAAGAAAGTGTGTGGTGTGTTTTCCAGTTTAGTGCTGTCCATCTGTGCTGGTGTGAAAACTGTTTATTGAACTCTGGTTCAGACCAAACGACTGTTCAGAGACCGTCCACAACCGCAAGACTTTAAAGACATTATTTACACTTTTTCACTTAACATAGACAAAATATATTGAACGTACAAAACATTAGCAAACTTTTTAAGTCACAAGAATGTTGCAGTGCAAGGTAGAATACATGAATAAATGGATAGAGCCGAGCCGGCAGGTTAGAGCTCCCATGAAGAAAAGTCTATCCTGTGTGTTGGGTTTGTGCAGACGCACTGTTTCCATGTGTAATATAGACAACATCTCCTTGTGCCAGTGTGCAAAGCAGATGAATCTGCAGGTCGTGTGGCAGTTCAGGAGTCTCTGTACAGACGGTCTCAGGTCGTGGTTGGGCTGAATGTGTCTGAAATGGCCCAACAGGACCGTTTTTGATAGATAAATCTGATGTTGGTTTGAATTCACAAGGTTAACTACTATTAAATCCATCTGCTGATTGTGAACTGTTCAGAAAATGCTCTCAAATTTAATCATTTTAAGCAATAAGCATATTTCCAAATCATTTAGGAACCATGACAGCAGGTAGGGCTGGCTGTTAAAATGATCTTGATACAGGATTGTGATCGAATTTATGTAGAAAATGATAATAAACTTTTTGATTTTCTATTCTATGGATGGGTCTAACAACCTGTCACACAGCAGAAATGGGGGTGGGCGAATCGGCTCAAGCCTATTTAGCTAAAATCTACACATTGCTATGCATTTTAGCAGCATGTGAGAACTTTTCACAATTTTTTTTGACATTTTATAATCCACAGATTAATCAATAATGACAATAATCGTTAGTTGCAGCCTTATCTGGCATTTCATTGACATACTGTGACTCCCCCTCCTACTCTCGCTGACCCCTGACGTTCGGCTCTCGGGTAACCACGATTGAACGATATGAAAATAGAACCCTATTTTTGACGATTTGAAGATTATTCATGTACATATATTGGGTTGTCCTTGTCATCTTGTTGATATTTTGATATAATGGATATATTATAGTCACTGTTTTTCACCTAGCCTATAATGCGCTGCCCTAACTGTACGCAGACCGATCACGAATCCTGACTCTGGATTATTGGGTGACATCATTCATTCACAATCACTCTTCTTCTTCTCTTTAGGTCTTTTAGCCAAAAGAGAGCAGCTGTAGAGAGAGACTACGCCCAGGTAAGTAAATCTCAACTCCTTGTTTCCTGCTCGTTAACATCATTACTGCATTGCCTTTTCGTTTGCGTGGCTAAAACTACAATTAGCTTTTACATTACTGTAATCCAAAGACACCATGTGACAGTTCTCCTGTGGTCAGAAAACTCCTGAATGTTAACCAGCCACACAAAAAAACCCCATCACAACAGAGAGAGAAACATCCATTGGTGATCCACTGGCTCGTTTCCTCCTCGCTGTCTTGTTTTTGCCCGCAGCTTCCTGAAAACGTCAATCGATCTGAAAATCCCTCCTTGCCTCGCTGGCGCTGTTGAGGTTCTGCAGCCCTGTGAGGAATGTCCACCACCTCTGTGAAGAGAGGGGGCACGTCCGGAGCTATCCAACGAGCAGCCTCACATGTCTGTTTGCTCATGTGCATCGGCTCCTGATGAATGGCTCCGAAAAGCAGAGGTCATTGTATCTTAAATGAGCCAAACAAATCTGTTTTATGAAGCCACCTCGGAGCTGAAACACGAACACGGTGAAAGTGCAGTTAAAATAACCTCTGGATCAGCCGTCCGCCCCTCTGGTAGTGTTGATAGACGGATTGCTGTGTTCCTTTAGTTGTATTTAAACGGCATTTAAAGAGAGAACAAATAGTGAAATGTGACTCCGAGGCTACAACCATGGGTCCGAGTTGTTAAACAGCTTTAATTGAATTAAATTTAATAACACGCATGTTGGCTGGAATCCTGTGCTGACATGTTCTGGATTAAGCCTGATTTTAGTCCCCGAGTGGGTCACCCCGGACTAATTTAAAATTTCCGTCAGATCGGTTGTTGTTTGACGTTCAGTTTCAGCAGAATTATGGCAGAACTATCAAGAGTCCGGCTCGTGGAGGTCCGATTTCCTCATGACTGCTGTTCACACATTTTAAACTGTCGTGGGCTTGTTCTGATATGACTGGATTTTACATGTTGTGGCTAAAAGTAATGTTGCCTTTCTCCTCTTTGATTCACCATTATTGAGGACGCTGTCATCTTGTTTAAATCAACTTTATTGGAATTGTCAGTGGACAAAACCAACCAGGGGGTTCTGTGCTTATGTTCAGTGTAGGCTCCGTGTCATGGCTACTGAATTGATCAGTTTGAGCATGAAGGTCGTAGCTACAGACAGCTTTAGACTGAGCTCCCAACAGTAGTTAAGCCTGAGAACTAGCCTAGCCCTGTTAGTCTGAACTGTAGTCTGCATGGTAACTGAGATCAGGACTTATTCTGTTATATATTCGTCCAGTTAAATATGATTGGAGGCAGTATGACGTGGATTGGACTTGTTCTCCAGTGACGAGAAGCTAAAAGGGGAAACGAAGTGTTTCGGACTCCTGCGGTTGAAAATCTCTGACACTTGTTTGTACATTATTAAAAAGCTTGGTCCATGTCATTGTGTCACCGTGTATAAAACATTTACATAGTGTCAGAGTCAGGAAAGAGAAGTAGAAGTACCAAAACCACAAGGCTTTTCCAGGCAGTAAAAGGTTTCATTTCAGTCTGTCAATAATTATTGATGATTTTTAATGTCCTATCTTTAATAAAGACCAGGAGACAAAAGGTTGAAGTTAACCACCTCACTTCTTTAATGTAACTGCTTCTTTTCTTTAACATGTTAGTTTTGATTTAAAAAGTTATTCTTAATGTTGAAATTTAACGTGTAAAAACTCTATTTGTATTAATTAACTTTGAAAATATTCATGTTATTGCTACTAATACAACCCAAGAAACTGGATGATGATGATGATGATGATGATGATGATGATGAAACTACTAAATGCCAACACTAAGCACTGTCTACGTGCTGATGACGCCATATGTGCCAACATACTTGTAGTTGCTGTAGACAGCTGAGCCCTGCTCGCGATTGGGCGGACGGGCATATGGGCGGGAACTGCACAGACTCTCGCTCCAAATGACGTCACCAGAACAAGATGGCAGCGCTCGTATCCGGGATATTTTAGCTTCATTTTTGTACAGTGGGA
>JBBPCS010026557.1:0-23533 GCA_037974645.1 Hollardia meadi
CTTGACCTTTGACCTTTGACCACCAAAATCGAATCAGTTCATCCTTGAGTCCAAGTGAACGTTTGTGCCAAATTTGATAAGATTCCCTAAAGGCGTTCTTGAGATATTGCGTTCACAAGAATGGGACGGACGGACAACCCGAAAACATAATGCGTCTGGCCATGGCTATCGCCAGCGCGGAGGTATAAAAAAAATTAGGACGCATTATATTTATTAGACAGAGTCAATAAGCTCTAAAGCACATTAAATTACTTGTAACACTTATTTAAGACTTAACTACAAGGGAGCTTTATTACGAATTGATTACCCCTCAGATAAGATTTAAAGTCTATTGCCAACACCATTAGATCAACACTCGGGTTCAAGAGTATGTGTCATAAAGTGTGCAACTGTAACGGTAATGTCTGCCATATCCCATCTGTGGCCAGACTAAGGCAGCAGTGGTCCATTTAGCTGTGTACATCAATGCATAGCCAGCTGGACTCTCCCTGACTGCAGACCACTGTGCATTCATGTGGGCATGCACTCATTATGTCACTGACAAAAGACACCAATAATACACCAGTGTCGGTCCGTTTGGGTTAATATGGGGCACATTTCGTGTCATAGGACTACCCTAGTTTAGTGGAAATTAATTCTAATGCTACAATTATTCAGTATCTGTAATTCCATTTAGTTTGAGCTGTCTCCTTTCTGATGACTGTTGTTGCGATCCATAAGACTCAAATGGCATTGAGATGACATTGAGTTTAAATAGCTTAGAAATGCCATAGATTTCTATATCTGACAGATGCATGTGTAGGTGTTTTCCAAAGCAATCTACAGTTTCAAGTCTGTCCATCTATATCGCACTTAACTCCTGAGCAAAATATCTCAACTGCTTACAACCTGGTTACCGCATGAGGTCTCCTCCCTGTTATTTGGCCCCATGACCTTTCCTCTAGTGCCGTGGTCAACTCAGTATTTCCCCCTTGAAACTTATTGATTAGTTTTCCATTAAATTTGGACAGCCATGGTCACCAGGGGATGAATCCTAATGTCAAAGGGGAGCCAAATATCATTCCTGTCTCACTAACATCAGATCACACAAGATGTCTCATAATGCCACAATTCAATAGTACATTTATGCAAGGGGGTATACCCTTGATTTTAATAAGCACATGTCCTGATCCCCATGAATAAGTTTACTTGAAGCCCAACTATTGGTATAACATAAGAAAAGTCATCATTATATTGTTTTGTCTGCCTAAAACATCCCATGGTGTAGTGTTTAATTAAAGTTCTCAGGCTATATGGGACACCAGGAAGGCTCACTCTTGTCTTAATTACTGTTATTTATTTGGGTTATACACATTACAAGTTCATAGATTATGCACCAGCACAAGGCTAGGGAATTTAATATAAAAGTAATAATGTCACTGCAATAGGCACTCTGTGGAATGTTTGTGTTTCCGCTGTTTACTTTGAATAATTCAGCTGCGATTACAAATGGGCCATGTGTCTCGTTCACAGCAAGAGATATGCCATTAAAGAGTCCAGACATGATATTGACAGTGCACAAAGGATGTCCTGCTGAGAGCAACCATTAGATGAACCATACAAATCATTATTCGAGGCACGAAGCATCTTACGACCCCTACTAAACAGTGAACACTTCCATTGTGACAAGGAGAGGAGAGGAGAGGAGGGCTAGCCAACATTCCAGATCTTGAGCTGTCTGAGGGTGATGGGAACAGCCCCGAGGGACTGGCTGAAGCAGAGGATACTGCGTGAGATTTCACCCCACACCCAGGTCCCAACTCTTGCCCGTGATATTGGAACACAGAGCAGATCTGACATTTGAAAAAGAGCAGATCTGATGTTGGACAGTCACCCAGTGTGCCAAAGACAAGTGCAACTTTAGTTAGTTAGATGGAGCATTTCCACGAGGGGGTTTAAAATTAAATTTGTTAAATACTGAGTTAAATACTGTGTAAGCACTTCGGGTTGATGCCTCTGTGTTTTTAAATTTTATATGTAGTTTTCTTCTGTTGCAGGAATTTACTGATTTCCATTCTTTTTCTGTCATATGAAAATCAGCTAGCTGGCTCTTGAAGCTTTTTTTTGCATAATCAAATCTAAATTTTTTATTGTCAAAAGTAGCATATACAGTACTTAGCACTGTTACACTTGGCTATAACTAATGTATTCTAATAAGACTAATTATTTGGAACAACTCTTCAACAGAATCAGTTGTATCATAATTACCATGACTTAAAAACATGTAGGGCTGACATGAATGCTTCAAGGCTTCAACATTTGCCATGGTAATCGATGTCCAAATCAGTATTCAATTGCTTTTTGTGTCCTAATAGGAAGGAGACGTTGCATCGCCTACACCTAAAAGGAGGCAGAAGGCTGATAAAGACCGAAAAGTGAAGCTCCTCTATGGCGTCTAAATAGACTCTAAACCTGCGCACATAACAAAAAAGCATTTTCATTATAACTTCTGAAATAAAATTTTTTAGGCAGCTCTGATGGAGATCAGGATTTATCAGGAGGACTGCTGTTTTACTCCAAACAATTTCACTGTTTGAACTTGGACTGTGTGTGTGACAGAGAGAGCTAAGTCTCTTAATAGTGAGAAGCTTCAATAATATACAGATATAACTGATCCACAACTTCTCCTCTCCAACCTCAGTACCGGGTTTTGGGTTTAATTTTGGGTCGCACACCTCACACAAATTTGCTTCCCTCCTGCTGGCTATATTGCCGGTACTATTTTTCCACACAGATGATTGGCTTCATTGTGTCCATCTTTTGCCAAGTTAAAATGCAGTTGGTTATGCAGGCTTTTGGAGCATAGGGTTGAACTGGTACTGAATTAGTTAATTTGATTGTTTTAACTATAATGATTTGATTAATTAATTTTATTTTTTTTTGCTGTGTCGCATTGCATCTGGTACAATAAGGAAGAATTTTAAAACAGCTTGTACTCGTTTTTTCAGTCGGCTACATACTCACTTGAAGAGAAAAAAAAAAAGAACCACTAAAATCTACTGTAATAATAGCTCCCCAAAACAAAAAATCACATTTGACACTGAAAACAGCCACTCAAATCTGTTCCTGCTGTGATATCGTTGCTTTCTCACAAAGCAGGACGATTCATGTATCCAGTAACCCTGACCACTACAGGCCTTTTTAAATTTTGTTTGTGGAATAGTTGTCAGAGAGATGACACACTTGCTTTTTCAGTTTCATGATACTGGCTGAATAGACAGTGAAAGAAAGAAGTCAATTTATATTTTGCAAGTATTGCTCTGTCTGCAGTTAAACAAATGGTATTACTAATAAATAACATCGCTCACTTTCAGCCACTTACAGCCAGCTTTGCTTTGCCCCATGGCACCAGGGCTCAGTTCACTTCAGGTGCATATCTCATAATTGCCCTGTGCAGTTTGTAATGTGGCCTTCTGATCCCTTGAAGCTGTGATGTGTTATTAGCTGGTGGATATTAGTGGATTAACTGAGAGGGCACGACGGGTTAGTCAAAGCCAGAAAAGCTGTCACCCTGATCTGCTCAAAACTTATGGGCATAAATTGATCCTGAGCAGCAGGGTACAGCAGGATGGAGACAAGCAGCCTGTAAGTGCACAGTTGTAGTGGCAGGTTGGCCTAGTGACTGTACCACCATGAGCATGTCACAGGTTGAGTCTCCTGCAGCCAAGTGCCCGGTGTCCTTGAGCAGGATACTGGTTCCCTGCCTGTTATCCCACTATAAAGACTGTAAAACGTAAAGGTAAAGACTGGATATTAAACAACAAATAGCATATGAATAACATGCCAATGTCATATGCCATTTTATGTGTTATCACAATGCATTTTTTGCTTTTCGCGTATCATTTAAGCTGAACACATTCAGGCTTTTGCGTGTCATTTTAGGCTGAGTGTCAGAGAAAAAAATGTCAGGTGTTGAGTATAAAGAGCGAGAAAGTCTGCACCAAGAGGAGGTTAGGGTGGTGGACAGGTCAAACAAACGCAGGACCTTCACCCAAGTGGTTTGTGCCCCTTGTGAAACCAAAAGTCAAAGTTGACCTATTTTATCGTCTGTAAGGTCACTTGCATAACATTTTTAATTTACGTCATATACGTAACGTCAGTGAAGTTATTTTAACCAAAACTATGATCATTTCCTAAACTCAACCAAGTGGTTTTAATGCCTAACCTTAACAAAGTCATTGACCATAGGTTACGTGACTATGACAACAAAGGTGACATGGCAAAAATAATCTGACTTTGTCCTTTCCTGCATGTCCAAAACTCATAAAATGTGGATGGCAAAATGAAAAGCTTAAACTGGTGACATGACATGTGAAATATTTTTAAATATTGCATGCTATTTATATGCCATCCCATGAAATTATATTGGTCATTCTGAATGTAAGCCAAAAGCCATACATTTTTATCACTATTACTTTTTGTTTTAACCATTCGTTTTGTGAATCCCACATGGAGGAGTAAACCCAACCACAGCATTCCGCACAGACATGACAATGAGCCTCTGTCATAAATGTTTTTCTTATAATGGTTCGAATAATTCTCTCGTTAAAATGATTCATGCAAACAGAAAAAGAAGAAAGAAAACCCAACATCTGGTTAAGAAAATCATTCTAGAAATAGCCAAAAGTGAGTGTTTGATCATTCCGAGCGTGAGAATCTCTACTGCCATCTCAGATGCCGCACAGTTCCTCTTGCATGCTCAAATCATCTGTTATACGCATGACTCTGTCCTCCCGCACAAAAATTTGATTCTGCTCTTATGAATCAGTGTTTGTGTGCTGCTAAAATTTTTTCGTGCTCTCTGAAATCTTTTGTCGTCAGTTTAATTCTATACTTTTCCTCCACTCTGACAGTGGAGGAAAGAACATGTACATCAGCTTGTGACATGAGGAAAGGCAGCAATCAGTGCCATTACACACTGTCACGTGGCCTCAGTGCAGACCAGCTGTGGGCTCACAGCTACTTCTCAGCTATATGAAGGCATTTAGTCAGAAACTAGAGTTAATTGATGTTAAATGGTCTGTAGGATCCAAGATAGAATCCACTGAGGGAGAAAAAGAGCTTAGATTACAGTTGTAAACTAGCAAGTTATTGCTTCAAAGTAGATGAAAAAAAACTTTTTTCAAAAGGAAATTACGCTCAACAGACCGAGGATAGGGTAACCAGTCTTTGGCACATGATAAAAATCTCTCCAAAAGTTTGTCTCCTGAGAGCCAAAGTCCTGTCATGTTGATGTACGGTCTGAATGCTCTATTGACAGCACAGCATTTCACAATAAAATATGAACTTGATTGTGGCTTACGTGTTTACAATTCAGTTTCTTTACGGCATCCATACTGGCTATGAGTTCTTCCCCAAGACAGCCAGCCACACTGAGCCTGACTGTAAATCTTTTTATTTATATTTTTGTGGCACAAAAAAAAATACATCAACGGATAAATAAAGAAAATCCATTTCATGATGAGGTCTATTCGGGTCCAGTGGAAGTATGTTGGATCTGTTCAGACTAAGGTCTTTTTTTAATTGAATGGGTTCTGAAAGGCAGTCATGGATTCTTTTTGGGTTCTCAGTTGGAGATATGTACACCTGCGCAGAACTCAACTGGAGAGCTATCAGATACACAAGTATCTTGATAAAATTAAATTAAAGAAATGGATTAATCTTCTATACATCCTGTGAATTACTGTTGAATTAATGTAATACACGAATGAGACTTATGTCTTAAGTGTGAGGTCCACCCATTGACTGTATATAAAGATGGACGACATGAGAGCTCCCCAAAAGTGAAGCCAAAACATCTCAATTGCCCCCTGGTGGCTGGCTGCAGTATAGGTTATAAACCCCTCCCCCTCCATGTTAGCAGATGGGACATGGGCCAAACAAAAAACTCAAAGTACACCTCAAATCAATTCCTGTCATTTTAGGTAGTTCTTATCACGCTGATGTATGTTCAAAAGATTGTCTGATAAGTGAATAAGTGAGTGAAACATCATGCTCGCGATTGGGCGGAACTCGATACCGCGGCTCCGCCACCCGATTGCTACTGCACAGATTCTGGCTCCAAATGACGTTACCAGCGCAAAATAGCAGCGCTCATATCCGGGATATTTTGGGTTTATTTTTGTACAGGAGGAGGTGGAGACGCATCGTCCATCTTTATTTACTGTATGTCAATGAGTCCACCCAGACATCTTTTCACAGTGGGACAGTTTTTGTTGGAATTTTTTGTTTTTCCTTTTACAGTGCAATTATGGTAAATGGGCCATCATTTAATGTTTACTTATTTCAAAATAAATTATAAAAGATTACATATTTTGCTTTCCCAGCTGTAAAACCAAGTTACAGCCCAAACTGTGGATTTTGAATACAATTACACATTTGGTGTACAGTACATTGGTGACACACTGAAAATGCATTGCCAAGTCTTCACGTGCCATTCTGGGTAGATGAGACAATATTAATGTTCAGTATGCTGAACTAGCTTCAAAGCTGCTTCAAGTCTCCAAATGTAGCTAATTAAAACTTAAATCACTAAAATCATGGTCAGAGTAACCAATAGCATATTAATGCATAATTACAGTCAGGCTGTGACAGAATGCAGCTTTTTTTAAAGCAGTAAAAACATCAACGGACCAAACTGAATTAATATGTGTTGCTCAAATTACCACAAAAGCCCAAAGAATCGTCATGGCAAATATGCCTTCAAAGCCTTGTGAGTGTAATGTAAAGTCATCAGATGGGAGTCCTGGAAGGATTCTTGTGTCAAGAGTTTGCAAATCTGCCTGTGTCATGGTTTTCAGCAGCCACGTCTACGAATGACCTGCCAAACTGGAAAACCAGAGAGGAGCAGATGCCAAGCAAAGAACAGCAGTTTCGAGCCGTTTTCGGATAGGAACATAGGAACAGTGAACTCTATTTTACCCTTTCCTTCATGTGGTCATCTGAGGACGTGGATATTACCCTTGTCAGAACTGTATTGAAAAACTTTTTTAAAAAGGAGACTTTTATAAATGCTTCATACTGAGCTGCACTTCATGGCCTCGAGGGAATGTCTCCAACTTATGGCCTGACATTCCTGGTTACAACATGATTATTTTGGCATCCATCCATTATAATTACAGAGGAGGGGGTGGGCTTGTTGGAAGTTGTAATCAGGCCAGCTACACTACACAGTACTGAAAGATGTATAGACGTGTGCTACTTGTTAAAAACAGAGCAGTAAAAGAAATGCTGGTGTGCTGGCTGGACTAGAGAGAGAATTTTTTGAGTGTCACGTTTCTTTCTAAGACAACACACAGTACATTCATGACAATACCGACATATGCATTTAATAACTTTATTTGTTTTGACAAATGTGTGCTGTCAAAGAAAGAGGACATCCGCAAGGGCCACATTTGCCTGAACAAGTAAACAGGCAATGGACAACTGTTTTGCTTTAACTTATCACAATGTAGCACATATATATTGCACAGTGTAAGGGCACCATCTGCGTTTAGACTGGTTCTCTGTAAGCCTCGTTTTCACTATGCTATTCATGCTGCCAATGGGCTGGATTTTTCACGAAGAAATTTATTTAAGGCACCAAGGAAGCATGTCAGCCATTGTGGAACCAAAACAGGAGGAGGCATTGTTCTCTTCGGTCAATATCCCCAGGTAACAGTGGAACAAATGGAATAATTGTGGAAACCCTGCAAAAGAAAAAAGAAGCGTGCTGATGGACAAGGCAAAGAAGGCGAAGGAGAGTGATAGATTTCCACTTTAAGGTGTAGAAACACCAGTTATTCACTCTAAATCAGTATATAAACAATGCTAGCCAGAAACCACCATGGGACACTAGAATTGGCCAGTTATGAATGTTGTTTGACTGCATCCCCTAAAGCCAAGAACACATCAAGAGGTAGCAAGCTTTAACGGCTGCAAGGCCTGCTGGTAATTCTCTTTAGCTTTGTCTCCCTAAATTCTAGCCAGATTAGTCAGAGAATCAAAATGGAGGTTAACTTCCATGCTTGTGTGTGCTGAAAACCCATTTTTAATTTCCATGACTCTTGATCTGCTTTCATTCTTTAATATCTTTGAGACTGCACATACAACTCTGACAACACACATGGGCCACAGTGGTTCTCCAGATTTGCTCTGATGTGAGATTACTAATGGATAGTAGCTGACCTCTACTTCCATACTGCTGTTACATTATTTGAAAACAGCTCTGTCACATCAAAGCATCTTTAGCCTATCCAAAGTTATAGAACATTTACTGCCTGGATGTGAAACTGTTACACACACACAACACAACATTTCACAGTATTTCCTCTCAACAGAAGCTTTTTGATGTCGGCTCTTGGCGGCAGGTTATTGAGGGTACTGCATCCAACAATTTTTGTGCTTTCCAAAACAGACAATTCAACATGAATGTCGAATTCACGCAGCAATTCGCCAGAAGTGTGGAAGCGGGCAGAGTTTGAACCTACTATTTAAAATGGGTAAAATCTTTTGACTACTTCAGTCCCTCCTTCAAAGACTGGTCAGTCCTTTCAGTCTGGACCAGAGCTGTTAGAGACGACCTAGAAAGTTAAGACAACACACATGGGAACACTGAACAGTCCGCCCAGTGTCATTAGCTATCCACTGAATTCGTTTCAAATATTTCCAGGTTTCAACCAGCACTACTGTGGCAGCTACCACAGCAACAGAGGGTCAGGGTGGGGTAGCTGTAGCAATGAGGAGAGACATCTAGGAGAGGAGGAGCAGGACAGCAGCCAGCTAGGGCAGAGGCAACAGGTGAGATTGCCAGCATTATACATTGTTCAGTTATTTAATTGTCACAAAGTATTTGGCCATTAAACTATTTGCAATGTAGCACATATATATGATATTATGTAGGGGAGTAAGAAAATATTGATGTACTTGAGTTATATTATGTCTGTGATACTGTATCAATTCTCAAAAACACTGTATTGATTTTTAATTAATATTTTACATGCAAAGATTTGTGGCTGTGGTTCATTTTGTGTTGTGTTTTAACCCACAGCAGCTAGATGGCAGTGTTGTAATCTATCTTCAGCCATTTGACTCTTCCACTCCAACGTAACACACAAAGAACATGGGCCTATGAAACAATATATCTTCTTGCTTACACATCGCAGTATATTGAACCGTAACCCCTGTATCGTGATACATATTTTATTGCCAGATTCTTGCCTATACACAGCCCAAGTGTTATATAATAATCAACTCAAGAAAGTGTGGGTGGGCCTGCCATAGCTTACTCTTTTGTCAATTAAATTATTTTTGTGACCTGTTTTCAAAGTTTTACATTTTAAGCTTGGGGATGATTATCACAGGTAGGGTAGGAAAGTCCAAATGCAGAGAGAGATGGACAAACACCTTATTAGTTTATGGGATTGTTGACATTTAAACATAGAATAACACCATCTTATCCTTTAATCTAAGGTTAGTGACTTTTTAATTGAATCATCAAATTAAACTTATTGTGCGGTACTACGCTTTCAAGCCCATATTTCAAATTCTAATGTCTTAACTAGACAATTAGCATTTGTATCTTCTAATAGTCATTTCATAAAAACCATCTCTTCAGAATCAGTGGTTGTCATGACATGGCATCATGCCATCAAATCCATGCTTCATTTGTAACCCTCATCCGATGGTTAACAAGGAGTGCAGTTCTACAAACAGACCATAATAGGTTGTGTTGCACAGTTTAATTGATTGCCCCTCTGCTGCTTCACCAGATGTAATCAGAGTGCTGCGTGCCCTTCATAAGCAGTGCTTGTTTGAGACAGTCAGGCTACTGTTGCATGCTCTGGTACAGACTGATAACAACAGGCAGCTTGAAGGGGAACTACAGTGGTTTTACACATCAAAGTAATTTACAGGTGTTGGGGTACTACTGCATATGAAAAAAATGTACAAAGACTTCTGTGGCTGTGTGAAGCTGGGGCTTTTGGAAAATTATTTAAAAAAAAAAACCTGTTGGTGTGGAGTTAGAAGTGAGTTTACCAGACCTCTGTAGCCCGCTTCTCATCTCTTCTGGAGGCTAGAGGCTGGCTTAGCCACACCCATGGCTGAAAATATGGTGGCTCATTGTGGACAAACAGAATAATCATTGTCATAAATGATCTACAGCCACCAAAAATCTCTTTCTCGATGACATTCACATCTAAAATTACATGAGAAAAGTTTTATGTTGACGTTGTTAAATGGCAAAAAGCAAAAAATGTATTGTGATAACAAGCAAAATGGCTTACCACATTGATGTGTTATTCATATGCCATTTGGTAAGACCATCATGGCTGGACTGGCTTTTTTAACCGATGATATAGAGGGTATGCACTGACATCACTTTCCCACCGGAATACGCCCCCTCAGTCGGACTGAGTGGCAAAACATCCCGCAACATGGCTGCCTTTAGTAGGGGAAACAGCGAAACCGGGAGTAAATCACACGATTATCTGCTTAAATTAAAGGCAGTTGTACTCGACAGTGATCCTTACAACTTACCAAAGAACCAGTGGTCAATGGACATTGACATGTGGCCAGGAATTGGGTTTCCTGACATTTATATGTACCTGATTTCGATGCCAGGGAAATACACGTAGCTAACACTGCCACACTAACCGTATACTGTAACGTTGTATTTTGTGCAGGTAAAACACAGCCAGAGAATGAATGAGCCTCCATTGAAACCTTCAGTAGCTGCAGAGAAGACAGGGACAATTTTGACAACCCATTGTAATTGTATGGCAGGACTTGGAGAGACATGTTCGCATGCAGCAGCGTTGATGTTTGCTAAATGGCAACCGCAAATCCACGTTTCAGTGCCTGGATTCCAGTTGTTTCTGCGAATTGCAGCGATCTTTTCTTTAGCTTTCGGCAGTCTGTAAAAAGATATCTCTGATTTCTTGCTGAACCTATTTGTACAGTCAATCGCACAACAGCTTTTTCCCATTTTAGATGCGTTAAGCGGGACTCAAGCTGCAAGCTAACGCTGCCACTCAGTGGGCATAGCGCGCAGTGACTTCCACGTCTGTGACGTCACGTGCATACCCTCTATTGTACCTCCACTCCATGTGAGAGTTAAAATTACAACCAGTCTTCATGAGGTAAAGATGTGTTACAATGTAAGTATCCAACACACAACAGTGATAGAGGTTAAAAAATGCATCATTTCTGATGGTAACATGGAAGTGAATTCTCTGATACAGTAGATTTTGTTGCTGAGGCATTATACAGAGGGCTGCACCTCAGGCCATTTTACGATGACTGAGGTAAACAGGTCTGGAAATCTAATGTCCTGAGCCACCTGCCACTGGAATCTGGCTGAGGGAGATAAGAGCCGCTGCACTAACAGTCACTGACAGTCATACAAACCAATGCACTTTGGGCCTAATAAAGCTCCAATTGTCCAAGCATTTGTTAGCCCTCTAGCAATGCTGCAGATAACTACATGGAAGTGATGTATGTGGACTCAAAGTGTAAGTATTATCTTTGGACAACATACAGTATTCCGGAAGAGACCAACAACATATAATAGTACCTTTAGCTTATAGTGCGATCACACAAATGGTTTGTTTTCTTGGGTCCAAACCCCTGTGAAAAGTTTACCTCTGATTGGTTCAGCCTATTTTGGCAGCTGTGAGAAGAATCAAAACCAATTAACCTTGTCAAAGCATGATGGATTTGTTATCAATCGTGCTAAGTAAGTTTTTTTTGTGTAAAAGTGGTAAAAGTGCTAACATTAATAAATGCTGAATATGAGCTTCCATGGACCAAAAATTTAAATCTCTTCCTGACTCCAAGTTTGCTCTCTAGTTTATTTTGTTCCTACCATTTTTCTGATCTTTCTCTCCTGGCTATCAAATGTCAACATCTACTTCCTTATGCCAATAGCGTATAATTCCATGTTTCAGGATCAGTGCATGTCCTTGGTTCAAATTGCATTCTCACTGACTAAATGCTGTCTTGTTGTGTGGGAGGAAGGCAGAAAGCCAGATTTTCAGGTATCTTGCTGTGGGCGCCCAAATTTTATTTGCATTGTACCCACCTGACCAAAGAAAAGAAAATGAACACGCTGCTCCAGATTCTGAAGAAAACACTCCAAACATTTTTTTAGCCTCTAGTGAAACTCCTCATAACTTTGCAAACAGTAGAAATTCATAACAGCCCCAGTTGTACCTTTAGGGTAATCTGCGTGATGCAAATTGGTTATGTCTTTTCAAACTCTCTGTTTTATAAGGCAGTTTTAGCATCATACATAGAACCCCTCTCTTTACCATAAGTGGATTTGTTCTTCAAATCTATGTGATGTTTCACATTTTAAAATAGTTCTACTTAAGCTTTACACATTGAGGTTGCAGGTTTGGATGATATGATTTTCCTTCCCTGTTGTAAAGACAGTGTTGTTTCCATCACAGCAGGAGATACAGAACAGCCTACTAAACTTGTGATTAAATGGTGGGATATCACTCAAGTGTAGCAAACTGCCAATGCAGCAATTGGCAAACTACAGGGAGATTTGCCGAGCAGCTCAATCAGCATCGCGTGAACTAGTTTGGCAGAGAATGGTGTTCAATTATATGAAAATAAGCTTATTTGCCCTAACCATATTTCCCGAACCTTAACCATTCCATGATTGACATGCACAGAAATGAAAGGGGCAAGAATTTAAAAAGAAAATTGACAATCTACAGAAAGAAACATTGTTAAATTATTATACCTCTTCCAAAACATTCCACTATGTATTCCGAAGAAACAATTCGCTCTAGTATTCATGATAGTGTTCTATCAAAATATATGGAACAATAAGCAGCCACGTATTAGTAGGCGCATCCTGGAGACACACAAGATGGAGGGAGGAATGGCTATGCCTAACCCTTTAAATTACTACTGGGCAAGTAATATCCAAAAAGTTATCTTTTGGGTCAGGGGTTGCTCTGATGACAATGTGCTAGACTGGGTTACAGCAGACTCTTATGTCCTTCCTATCCACTCTTTCTCTCCTCTGCCTCACAAGTCTCTGCAGGCAGCTCAGGTAACAATCCTGTGTCATCCCATACACTCTCTGGTTGCAATTCAGGAACATTTTGGTTTGCAAAGCCCTTCTGTAATGGCACCTATTTTGTCTAACCATCTCTTTACACCAGGTATGATGAACTGGCCTTTCGTGCCTGGCATGTGAACGGGATACAGTTTATTAAGGATCTTTGTATGGATGGATTATTTGCATAATTTGAATAGCTAGCAACAAAATATTAGTTGCCACGTGCCCACGTCTTTCGAAATTTACAAGTGAGGACTTTTGTTAAAAAAACAATATGATTCCTTTCCCAACAAGCCTCCAAGTACCCCAGTTGATAATTTTCTGTATCTTGATGCAGATAAAAAGGGCATTATCTCCCGAATCTATGGAATCATTGGTGAGATGAATCCCCAGTCAGTAGATATACTTAGAACACAATGGGAACAGGACTTAGGTTCTCCGCTTGTAAACGAAACTTGGAATGCAACTTTCCAGAAAATACATGCCACATCTCCTTGCAGCAGGCATGGGCTCATACAATTTAAGATTGTACATCGTATCTACTTTACAAAAGCCAAATTAGCCAAAATGTACCCAAATTTGGACCCCACCTGTGATAGATGTAAATCAGTGCTGGCCACTTTAATTCATATGTTTTGGTCTTGCCTTTGTCTGCATGCATTCTGGGGTTTGATTTTTAAATATCTAAGCGAAGTCTATAACATATTTGAGCCAGACCATCTGATTTTAGTGTAAAACCAGAAAATGCTGCCTGGTCAAGAAATATTTACGATGTAGTTGCATTTACTTGTTTGCTGGAAACTGGAAAGATCCTAACTCCCCTTCTCATGCCAGGTGGCTGAGGGATGTCATGTTCCATTTAAAACTTCAAAAGATTAAGTTTACCCTAAGGGAGAAGAAGGCTGAATTTCAGTAAAACTTTAGTAACTTTAGTAAAACCCCATTTGTATCTTACTTCAGTACTGTTACTGGGATAACAAATTGGAATGATCCATAGTGCTCTCTTTGTGTATGAATGACGTAACAATATGTGTAGCTGTATGTATTCAGTTCTCTTTTCTTCTTTCCTGGGTTTCTTGTTTTGTTTTTGTTTGTGGTGGGGTTTTTTTGGGGTTTTTTTTCGTTGTTGTTGTTGTTTTTGTTTTTATTATTGTCATTGTTATCATTACTCTCGTAAGTTGTAGCCGGTTGTGGTGGGATGGGTTGGGGAAGGCAGTTCTATATTTTGAATATTATATGATGTGCCTGTATTATGTATACAAGAATATTTTTGAAAACTCAATAAAGAGATGTTTAAAAAAAAGAAACATTGTTAATTAACATAATCTAGCTATTTGAAGATTTCTTCATCAAATATTGATGTTCTTGTCTCTGTAGAGTTGAAAAAGCCAATTTTAGAGCTGACTTGAATGCAACATATTTCCCTTTCCTTATGTAGCCAGTTGTGATATTCAGTATCATCTGATGCATCACTTAACAGAATCTCGTTATTTAAACGCTGAACATAATGCTTAATCTACAGTTTGTTCATAGATCTACTCTCTGAAGAGAGTGTGTTGTCAGAGTATTTTTAAAATCCAGGATATTTTAGTGTGAAATTAAAGCTTATTGTTTTGCAGAAATAATTAGATGTTTGAAGTCCCCTTCCAGTCAAAATGTACTTCTTTTCTTGTTCCTCCAGTTGAATGTTTGAGCTTCACTGTGTAGAATGATGTATGTGCAGAGTCTGACACTATAAGCCTGTTTCCACATTCATCGCTGAAAGTGAAAATTTTCTCTGTGCTCACTGCAAATTTTATTTGAAGAAGCGGGGCCTACGAGCATGATTTGTGACATCACAAATAGTTTGGAAGCCAATCCTGGTCCAATATTCACAAGTGTGATGTGGAAACTTGAAGCCTCCAGTGCACAAACACTGAGAATGGACTTTACAGAGAAGGAGGAGACATCTTGTGTCCAGCAGTTCAAATAGTGACATGAAAAATACTTGCATATTCATATATTCTAGAATTTCTAATTAGAGAGAAGGATTAGGGGCCATTTTATGATTTCAATCTGGTAATTATACTTTGTTTTCTATGCCTTAACACAGAGACAGAAAATTAACTGACAGCTGTAGGATTCTGTTTGAATCAATTAATGTTTTATGTCCTTTACTCGGAAAAAATTTCAAACATTTTATGATTCCAGTTTCTTAATGTGGGTGTTTGCTGCTTTTCTATGTTTTATATCATTGTGAATTGAAGATGTTACTGGTCAGATAAAACCAGAAATGATTGTATTATTCTGAAATAAATGTTGATTTCACAATGTAGTGGTTATAGAATAATGACACCATTAGTGTTAAGAGTGGTTTCCTATAAACCTCATTTTCACTGTGCAATTTTGTCTGCCACTGGGCACGAAATGTCCTGGGAAAATGAAGGCTGAGTGGCAGCTAGGCACCATTTCTATTTGCTTTCATATCTCTATTATAGACTCAATGAATGAATATAACTCACGCTCAATTAATCAATAATTAAAATGTTCATTAGTTGCAGCACTACTATCTTGTCATTATGGCCACTGACTGCAATAGAAAAAGACAAGCTCAGCCATGAGGGGTAAGCATCAGCTCTGGCAGAATTTAAAAGCTCCAATCAGACAGTCCCATCGACTGGTCAGCAGCTGTCCTGCCCAGGATGCAGAGTGCCAGCAGAGAGTGACTCACACATTGGCACTGGTTATTAGGCTGTCACCAAGGTCTCAGAGTGTTGTTAGTAATGACAGGGCAGGGCAGAGCATGCATGGTGATTGTCTTCCTTCACACACAAGACGCTCTCAAGAGGCCTGTAATTCACTCAACCTTTTATTTTGGTGGTGTGTGATTTGCAGACTTTAGCGTAGATCTGGTTCAAGTAGCACAAGGCCTGATCTCCTGCAGACTTGGCCTCTAAGCTAAACCACAAGTCAAGGAAGTGCTGGACTGTTCATCACCACATAAAAAATAAATGAGGCCAGCAAGGCTGTAGCCCTTTGAAAAAAGGACAATTAATATCACAAAGAGACCTAACCCATATTCCTTGACATCTGCTGCCATGCTGAAACAATTGGGTTCAATTACATACAGTATTTGTTTTTTTCCTGAAAGTCTCTAAAAACAGTTTGGCAAAACTCAATGGCAACATGTACCTCTAGAAACAATGTCCCAGTGCCACAAGGTAATCCACAGACCTGACTGTGGACCATTGTTTTCACTGGAACTATTAGCAAGTAAAGTAAGTAAAATTTTAATTATCTATATGATTAGACATTCAATGAAGGGTAGTGATGGGTCTCTTGGGATAGCAATGTTGGTAAGTCAATCAACAACTTTAGTCTAGATTAAAATATCTCGACAGATACTGGGTGGATTACAATTAAATCTGATACTCACATTCATGTTCCCCAGAGGATGGATCCTCGTGACTTTGGTTCACCCCTGGCTTTTCCTACAGTACCACCATAAGGTTCCTATTTGTGGTTTTCAGAGAAATGGATTGTTATGATATTTGAGACAGACAATCATGTCCCCCATTAGGATGAAGTGTAATCATTTTGTGGATCCCTCCATTTCCATATGGCACCATCATCAGGTCAAATTTTAAGTGTTTCCAATACTTGGTTTTTGACCAAATACATTCCCATCAGCCTCAGCTGTACATTGTGTTTGCTGCTAATTAGCTAATGTTACCATGCTAACTCACTATAATAAGATGGTGAACATGTTGGTAGTTGTATTTAACTATGCAGATAGTATTGTTTAATTTATGCAGGTTTAGACGGTTGTATCCATCTCTGAAATTTCTTCCTGGATAATCCACAGAACATGTTGTCAAAGGTTTTTGTTTGGTTTGTAATGAAGAAATAGTTCCAACAGAGAACAGAGACACTGTTTGTGGAAAGACATGTTGCCAATACATTTTTATAAATTTCCAATGTTGTTCGTTCTAACAAATTAAATTATATTCCTCCATTTGCCTTCATATTGAGGTACAGGTTGAAGTTTGAAAAACGGATATCTGAAAACCTGGACATAGTCATGGCTAGATTAGTGGTATTTGACAAAATAGGTTTTACTTGTTGTTTTGGGTGAACTGACCCTTTAAATTCACATCAGAAGAGTGCACTAGATAGATTTGATCTTCACTTTCACAAAAACATGAATTCTGACATTATTGTTTTTGTTGTATTAACTGTTTATTGCTCACACAGCTCCCTCAGACATCTTTTTTCAAGTTTGAGTCTTCAGTTCATATAAAGACACTTATTACACGGAAGAGGGTGCCAGATCTAGGAACAGCTCCTCATGTAGTTGTCATGGAGATTATGTGATTCAAAAACCCTTTGCCTTCATGAGTCCCAGCCTCAGACTGTTTGATGAATAGTGGTGAGGCTGTCCGCCTCTTTCCCTGGGAGAGGTACGGCTGCTTATTGTCAACATTGACATAGTTTTGTATGCAATACAGAGATTCTTTGCAAGGACAAATGAGTTGTTGCTCAGTATGCCACATTTGGAGCAAAATATAGCAAAGGACCAAATGCCCTGCAAAAGTCTGGTCATACTTTCTTTTTGGAAAGAATAAACCCAAGAACTCCAAATTTTGTGTTGAACATTAACGCTAGAGAGGCAGGAAGTAAGTCGAGAAAAGTTCTTATGAGGCCATAAAACACTTCAATTCCAGGCTTTTCTTGGCAGTTACAAAGATAAAATTCTTTCCAATAGCTTTATGGCAAAAACAGCTTTTACAAATGAGCATTCAGTTCTCTATTACCTTGAGTATCTTGAACACATGATAGTCTCTGGTTTTCCCCTCCAGCATGGCCTGCCAAAGCCTACATCAGTTGCTCCTGACCAGTCCTAGTGACTAGGATAGCCAGGGGAGACACTGCGGAAGAATCCAAGTTTCCACCACCTCATCTCTGCAAGCAAGAAAGCAATCAACACATTCTCAAACTGGATAGAAAACATCAGAACTGTGATGGAACTCGACTCTGAGCCACTGTAATGTGCAATTAATTAAAATGTATTCTTTTCTCTGGGATATGCCATCAATTTGCATTCCTGCGTGTTTGTGGTAGTGGCAAGAGTTCATTTAAAGCTCATTCTGTTTCAGCAAAGTTCAAGCAAAGTTTATATTCAGTAACTTCATTCATGGACAATGTATTTTGAGGATCCCAGAGGCTGCTATTGTAACAACATTCTCTTCTTTTGATAAGTGGGGATAAAAAGATTCTGCAAAAGTATGTGGAAAATAGAGATGTAAAGTTGTATGGATGTTATTGTATACCACTCCAGTGGGAGGTTAATGGAAACCATTATTACAACTTTTTTTTCAAACTCAGTAAAGTAATACTGAAATCTCAGAATGCAGCAACATAGCTAAAAAAAAATAGGTCAGTCAGGCCAAGAAATAAGGTGTCAGACAATTATACAGGAAAGAAAGAGAAATTAATTTGAGAACATAAATGCAACCCCGACGAAGTCAAATTTCAAAATTTCAACAAAGAGCTTGCAATACAAACATGTGTTTTACAGTTTGAATGACATGGGAGTTTAGCAGCGAGGGTCTGAAAAAAAAGATGTTGTATTATGGGACTTGTAGGGTCCAGTATTCTTTACTAGGGAGTAAAAGTGAGAATATCTCATCCTAAGCTATTTTGGACTATTCTATATTTAAACCTCTATTGTTTGACAGGGCACACCATTGACCAATTATCATCTTATAAAGTCGTTAGGACAAATGTATTAGCAAACTGTTACCCATCATTCAGTTGGAGTCCTGTACCTGACCAGCAGGTCAATGTAAGGAGAATATTGACTCTCTTTTCACCACTGGTTTGGACCTGTCTGTCTGCTGTTTGGTGCAGGGAAGGTTGCATGCTGTGGGTTTATCTGAGCTTTTTTCATGTTAAAAATAGCTGCCTGCTGTGCTGGAAATGGCAGTATTGAGACACATCAGTTTGAGTTGCAGGCTGCAAATTCAAAATAATGAGCTAAAAAGATGCTCTCTAAAGTGGTGGGGAATGGTAGATTCTGGTGATAATTCTCTTTTGGTTGATCACTACAAGTGACCAATTCCACATTACACAGTAACATTTGATTTAAAGCTGCAAATATTAGTTAATCAATTACTTGATCGAAAGAAAATCAGTTGCCAACTACAGCTAATCGATTAATTGCTTCATTTTCTAAGCAAAAATGTAAAACAATTGTTGGCTCCAGCTTCTTAAATGTAAGGATTTGCTGCTTTTCTTTGTCATTTATGATAGTAAATGAAGAATCTTTGGCAATTACCCATTTTTTTGAAAATTTATAGACTAAACTTTTATTATTATAAAAATATTTATTAGTGCACTGTTAATGTGTCTCCAGTCTCCTGGTGAATGTTGCGTATGTATGTATGTATGTATGTATGTATGTATGTATGTATGTATGTATGTATGTATGTATGTATGTATGTATGTATGTGTACTTGTGTATACCAACATTTTTGTTGAGCAATGAGGAACTCTTTGGCTGTGTTCACTTTCAAAATATTCTTCTCTGGATCAGTTGTCTTCTCTGCCCTAGATTCTGTTCTACTGCAGCAGTGTCTTCAGATCTCAGCAGTTAATTTGGACAGTAAAGCACTGAATGACAAAACTGGATAAGTACTGGATGACAGCGTTCTTCAATGAGCAAATTCTGCTTATTCAAGCATATGGATAATAAAGTTATTCAGATTTTTGTAGAGGCAGCTAAAACTGACCCAAGTCTGCATAGAGGAAGTAACTAGAGGGCTGCCTTAGCATGCAATACCAAAGGTCAACATCTCATTACACATCAGTAATGCTAGCTGGACACCTCGTCTTTCTTTAAAAAAAAATCCCCATATGAAAGCGCTATACATTGACTTCAAAATGAAGGCTTTTCCAATTCAAAAAATTTCTAATCTTCTTTGGTCAGTGAGGAAAATCCCCAGGCTCAGGGCTTCTTCAAAAGTAGCTCCTGACTTTCACTTCTCTTTTCCAGAGAGCTTGGTCTGCTTTTAGTGGGCAGAAAGTTGAAAAGTGGGCAGACCCTTGGCAAACGGTTCACTTTCGAAGCAAAAGCAAAAACAGGAACCCGATTCAGCGCTGTCACACCATCCCCATTCAGCGGTGCCTGAGAAAAAGCCCTGATCCACAGGAAGTGAGCTGGACTCAGCTGGGCCGGGGCATTGACATTCTGATGGGATGCAGTCATCGTGTCGTCCTGAGCGCTGTCTCAGTCCCTGGTGTCAATCGGTCCTAACAAGTCGTGTCATCTGACTGGTTACCAATGATGGTTTACAGGTCAGGAGGAAAACAGATCCACTTGTTCATCTGAAACCATGAGAACTCACATGTAAAGAAGCTCTCAGTGTGTGAAGTAACACAGACTGTGCACCAAAAACTGTGACCTTTAGAGGATACACTTGAGCTGATAAGTAGAGTAAAAATAATTCCTCTGAGACAGCATGATGATTTGTGCACAGGAAAATCCAGCAGATGAGTTTTGCACACTTCCTGCAGCAACCCGACATACAAGGCACCAAAACCTTTCACCCCGACAGACCTCAGCTCAGACTCCGTCTATCAAATCCAGACAGGTCAAAAAATGGTATTTCCAGTCTGACAGTCAACTAAACTTCCTGTTTATTATCCAAGACTGCACAACAACATTTGCCACTAGAGCCCTGTTTACTTCATAGAAATGCCTTGTTGTGGTTAGGCAACAAAGCCATACATGCTTAAAAGCACATTCTAATCAGAGTATGACCAGTGATTACAGAATTACAAGATATTTGCATGGGTTTGTTATAGAAGAGTCTGATGAAAGGTTGAAGTTGCCATCCATGTGATGTTAAATGTCAAATTCACATAAACCTTAGACGTTACCTGGAATGACCTGCCTGGCAAACTCAGATTTGGAAAATCATTCTCTGTAAACACAATATTCTCTTTTAAAGGACTTCTACAAATGTATTTTTATTGAAAGGCTGTAAACTTTACTGTAAAGTGTAATTTGTTTGTATGTGTGTAATTATGTGGGTATGTAGGTACTGTATATACTTTGCATGTGAATTTGTATTGTTCACTTGTAATCTCTAGTGCTAAATAAATAAACTTTCTTCTTCTTCTTATTATTATTATTATTATTGTTTTTATTCCCATAATTGTTTTTTTCTAATGTCATTCAATAATGTGACTTAAATGGGAAACTGTGATTTCTTACTGTGATTCTGATAAATCAGAGTATGAGTGTAAATTCATTTCAGCCTAATGTCTCTCAGAATTATGGGTGGATCAAAGTTTCAAAGGTTCATCAAAGTCTTAGAGCATTGCATGCAACTTTCACGTTGCATGCAATGCAAAGACACTGTCTTTTATAATGGTAATTTAAGTAATGGTCGGACGGAGGTCACCATCTGGTGCATCCAAATTTCATTCCATCGATCGGAGTTTATGTCCTGTTACAGATCGAGATTTTTTTTTTTTCCCAACCGTAACCACAATGTTGACTTGAAACCTGCAGTGCAGAATTTGTGTCTCCCTCTTCTGGCAGTGACAGTAATTACACAAACACCATCGATGTGCTTATGACACCATAGGCTCCAACATACTTCTAGTTGCTGTATCCTGTAGCCCATACTGAAGCCTACTTCATCACTACGGTTGCTTGCTCCTTCTGCTCTGGAAAACCAATCTTTGCTAAAAACGCATCGCCACCAGCACCAGTTTAAAAACTCGTGGTACACTGCAAAATACAGAGAGATTTATCTGGCCGTGATCAACTTAATCAGCAATGTGCGAACTCTCTTGGCAATGGCTTAAATGTAACGAACATTAGTTTATATGAGTCCCACACTCCAGGTTTAAGTGGAAAAAGGGTTCTAATTACCTTAATAACACCTTAACCCTCATGTACAGAAGTTACCATGTGTGGTTGTTGCAGAAATAAATAAAAAATCACTGGCATTGAAAGTTCACAAATATTTAACAAAAGCAAGGGTTTTGCAGAATGAACTAATATCAAGATTGATTCACTAGCATCATAAGAGTATAGTAAGGTGAGCTCAGGCTGAATCCAGTGTAATCTAATGCAAAGATGTGAGTGGACTTTGTGGCAGGAAATACAGCAAAGATTTGACCACAAGTTAAAAATGTTTCAATTTCAAGCAAAAACCAGACATCGCACAAGCTCTCTACACGAACATACACATTATCAGCTAACATCTTTATAGTTGATCCATTGATGGACACAAAAAGAGGGACTTCAAAAACTTACCAAATGTGGTGGTTATTTAACACAAAAAACAAGGCAACAATTCTGTTACTGTTCAGTCTAAAACACAGTAACAAGGGCTCCACCTTACCCACTTTATGCCACACTGCATTACAATGTATTATCGTGTGTATGTGAATGTAGCCATATTGAAGTGCAATGTGACAAGTGTAACCACCTTGTTTTGTGGCACTCAGGATCCTTCCGGTGGCCAGTGAAGCCTGCAGCGGTGCCTGGCCTCTGACAGAGAACTCAAAGCAGGACATCCTGCCATTCAGAGCTGCTGTCACAGTGGGGAAGGTGGTAGAGCTGCAAAGAACTTCCTGAACAGTGGGGTCACATCGGAGAACAGGAAGAAGAGCATTTTTGACCCGGACCAGCTTCGTCTTTGTGTGACATGTGTTTGTCTGAGAGGGAGAGCGGAGATCAGTGAGGTGGTCCTGTAACAATCATGACAATGGAATTTGGACAGCACCAGATCATCTCTTGTCACTTGAAACACTGTCAGAAAGCAGAAAACAGTTTGACCTGATATCACAGAAAAGCATGTTTTATAAAACCCAAATTCTCCAGGCCTGAGGGTAGTGCCTGGCCTAATATGCTAATAGAGCCAAAGCTAATAGAGAAGTCAATAATCCTGAACCAAGCACATGCTAATTTGCAAAGTGGAGGTCTTTGCTTTGGTTTTATTTTCTGAATTATATCTATGACCCGATGTAAGTTCATGAGCAATCCCACATTTGTTAAAGAGCTCCAACAAAGTAACTAATTACTTGGATGTCTAATGTAAACTCAGTAGACCTTTCTTGAGAGAAATCACCAGACAAACAGGAAGAGATGTAATTTCTGACAGCAGAGACAGTGCTTTGTTTGTTATGAAATAAGATAAGCAACACTTATACAGATTCAGAAAATTCAAGGAAATCCAAAAATCACATGATGTGTAGTGAGCGTACTCAGGGTGCGATTTGCCAGGGGGAGGCGTGGATTTTCCCCCTTTCTGGTCTATATATCCCTGCCTCTGCTGAATTATTTTTATCCCCGGTGGGGACGAAATTTATCCCCCCTCAAAGTGATCAATGCTACTTCACCAATAGACCATATAAAATACCTAAAATAGAAGTATTTTA